>JAYMFT010365179.1:0-38167 GCA_038088735.1 Panulirus argus
ACACACATATATATATATATATATATATATATATATATATATATATATATATATATATATCGTTGATGAGATAGTTTTGATTAGTGCCTCAGTTGCCCGTGCCGTCTTAGCTTAACACAGAAAAACAATCGTGCGTGTTGTCTTACATGGCAGAAATAAGGCCAGACAAACGCGGGGGTGTTTATACCTGTACGACTTGACTCCATCTTGACACCTGGGGTGAGGATCGATGGTGCCAGCAGCAGCACCACCAGCAAGGGTGTCTAACGGTATCCACAGCTGTGGTACAGCTGGCAATCCCACGCAAAAGTAAGGCATTCAAACGAAAGTTAGATGCAAAAAGAACGCTATATGCGCCACTGTGGAGTGAACGTGGGAATTAAAAAAAAATCCACGTGAAAATAACCTCAAGAGGCACGTGCGCGCAAACGCACGCACGCACACACACGCACGCACACACACACACGCACACACACACACATGCACACACAGGTATACAGTAAGCCACATAAATCATCTTGAGGAAAGATGATCTAACGCCTCTAGATGCCCCAGGTCCGCCATGGGGCGAGGGTACCACAGCCTCAAGCCCCCCGAAGGGCACCGCGGCATCATGTCCCCCCCCCCCACGACCTCCCCGTAGGCACCAAGCTGTGACCCCGTCCCTACCTTCCGCCAGGTATTTCCATCATAATGGAGCCGGCGGGGACACTGGTAACCACGGGCCAAGCATTTCCCCCCAGCGCTGGCTGTCGACCCACTCCACCCCTCTATTTGTTTGTGTGTGTGTGTGTGGGCGGGCCTCGATGGGGAGTGTCTGTGTGGGGTGGAGGGGAAGGGAAGGGAGGGGTGCAGTGTGGCCTCCCCAGCTCTCCCCGCTCCCCAGCTGCACACCTACAGCAAGGTGGCTGCCTGGCACTGGTCAGGGCGAAGGCAACAGCGCACGTCAACTGCCAAAACACCTCAACACACACACCCCTCCGCAACACCTGATCTTCTCGATTGTGTAAAGTGATATTCAGCGAAATTTTTTTTTTCTTTTTTTAGTCATCTTCGCTCGTGTATTAGCAACTGGTGTGGAGAAGCCAAGCGGTAGGCGCGGGGGCCAGAGCGAGAGGCAGCGTGGCCCGACCGACGTATTGATGAGACAAGCAGTCAAGTCTATACACACACCACACCGACCACCCTATACTTACACCCGACCCCGCCAGGCGACACACTACCGTGGCGGCCTCCTCCCTACCTCAGTACACACCTCACCCTCCAAAACTACCACACCAACCATCCTACACCCTCCTGTGGTGGAATCCTACCACGCTCCACACCTCGCCCTGCACGACTACCACACATTCATAACCCACACGCGTTAGACTGGATGTCAGATTACACCTGTAGCTGACATTACATACCAGCAACTTGATGATACACAATGGCGATTCCCCAGTGACACACGACGAGGCTTTCTTCACGCTCATGTTGGTGGCACGACATTTAGGGACGAAGACTTGGAGAACCCAACACACACACACACACACACATCTTCGCTACCTTTTTTCCTTTAAGCTTTGTCCTGAAGGCTCGGTTTATTGATCGGCAACCCATGTCCCGGGCAGGACATGCCTCAAACAGTGGTGCTCAAGCGTTTCATGCAACAGTAACGCTGCGTAACCTTAGACAATACAAGAAATGTCGCAACACCTTATTGTTAATGACGAGATACCTGAAATCTTAAGTTTGAATCCACTTTTTGCATCTAGTCCGTAAAACTTATCATATGAAACTATGCAATGTAATGAAACATCAACAATGAGCTGGAGCACCCTATGTAATATGAACCCACTGGGGTCCGACTGAGACCCTCTTGTGACCCCCTGTGATCCTTTTGCGCTACCGCTCACAGGACGAGCATGGGGCGCACAATAAACTGGCCGGGGTCACCGGCGCAAATCAAATCAAATCGCACAAAACGCCGACGTGAGCGATGCTCCTTGATCCGTTTGCTTATTGCTACGGGCGTTCCGGGTCTTGCCCTGTCCGACTCGCTTGCTGTACCGCAGGGGTGCGCTACCTTGCCGTGGTTTTCGTGGCTGGTCCACAAGGGAAGGACCGACAGCAGGAGACCCGACGGCCCAAAACCAGGTTATCTGTTGTGGCGTTCGAAAAATGGTGGTAGAAACAGGATAGCAAAGCAGACGGCACCTCCGTAGCTCTGTCCTGAGCTAACCTACATTGAACATAACTCATCTGTTCAACCTGGGTTATCAATGTGGCTCAAGTACATTCCTCATACCCAGGCTATAAACAAATAAATTACATAAATAATTAAGACTTGTTGGAATTAAGCAGCTAACTGGCTGATAATATACAGCTGAGGTCAAGTGAAGTGGGAGGTCACGGTAGTTACTGTAGTTAACTAATCATACAAGACAATCAAGGTGAGCTGGATACATGAGGAAGACACCAGAGGTAAAATTGAAGGCAAACAGAGAAAAATACGAAAGGAACAAAACTGCTGCGGAAGAAACACAGAGAACCCACAAAATTCTCTCCCTCGACAAACAGCAAGTCCAAAAAATCCTATTGGCGCCTCCGGTACGGAGAGAGAGATCCAAGCGCGTCGTCCAAATTGAAGTTTGGCGCGAAAATGTAGACTTCGGACGCTGGAGACGAGAACGGTGAGGGTGTTCCACGCAGGAGGGAGGAGGAGTCTGAACACCGACCACATACGCAGCTTCCCAAAAAACAGGCGGGTGCAAAGACACTTGGAAAACGGGACGTCCCACCTCCATAAACACCGCATGTCATAAAACATATCTTTTGAGAGTACGAAGCTACGACCCTGCCCCCATTTCCTATGTCATCTTTCCCCTTCATTCCTGTCTATTTGTTCAGCATCAATCATACAAGTATTCAAAATTATCAGAGGATCTGATAATTTTGATCTATCAAGTTACGTAAGACTTGATTCGTTTGATTTCACTCGTAGCAATGGATACAAACGTTTTACCTCGAATAAGGCGAAGTCCCTTTTCTTCAACAGGATTGTCAACATATAGAACGACTTGCCAGTTAGAGTGGTTGGAAGCAGTACTATAAATACGTTTAAGAATAGACTCTATAAATATTTCGCTTCAAGTCTACGACTTACAAATTATTTGTGCCTCATTAGCCACGATAATTTGCAGGTTATTTTCTTTGAAATATTCGTACACATTCTAACCTTCATCACATTAATCTGAGTTTCTAGTATCATCCACTAACACTAAAGGCTTCAAAGGACCCAATGGACTGCGGCTGTTTGAATTCCTTTACATCTCCTCGTATATTTCATTTACGGTTTAGCCTTTGCGAGGAATGTTCTCCGTGACACAGGAGCATCCGACATGAAAAAGAAAGAAAGACTAGAAAATATACAGAATGAACCAGTCTATACAACCCGTGGATACCACGGAGATAACGCAGGACAATCCTGCCGGTTTACCTTAATGCCGACCTCTACAATAAGGTCCCACAGAATCTAGGGAAACAAACAAAATTCTAACATTCGTTCTATTAACCCGAGGAGACCTTTACCAGATGTGACGGCAGGAGCGATGATGGCCTATGAAATGAGCCAAGAGGAATATACTTGGGGCCTTCGGACGCTGGATGTACCATTTCCATACAAACAGGCAAGAGCAGCAGTTACCCAGACTTAACCCACCGTCTCTACTGGTGACGAATATGCTCTCCTGTGATCTGTGTTTGCACCCAGACATTTGTTTTTCTCATACTTCTATCTAGTATTCTTTGGAGCACACAATAACAACAACAACGGATTCTCCCTTCCCTCTGGCACCACGATCTGGTAGGAATCTCGTCCAGTGAGAGTACAACAAAACCTTTCAAGTCTCTCACAGTATGCCTCCAAAAATACTATAATGTTCAACCAAAAAATGTCTCTAGGCCTCGAAAAATATCATGATGTTCAACCAGGATAGTCATTGTAGCCTTCCCAAATTATCATAATATTCAACGATGATAATGTTTTAATTCCTCCGCTACGGAAGAAACGGATAGACCAAGTCACACACAGATGAAGGACGTAAATCGAGACAAATGATTACACAAGAGAGATGCGTCAAAAAGACGGGAAGGCGGTGAAGTCACACGACCTTTGCTTAAGCAAAGGACGGAGTCAGCTGTCCAATCCTCCAAGAACATGGCAGGGCGGGTACTGAGAAATCTCAAAAGCAAAACAAATGATGACACCAACGTCTAAGCGTCCTTCCAACGCCCAAACTGATGCGGTAAAACATCTGAAGTACTGAAATGCGCCAGTAAATGCTGAAAGACCGACGCTCTTAGACAGCAGGAAACAACACAAATCTCTGCGGGAACGACAGACTGGGGAAAACTGAGAAGATGGGACCGACTCCAGAACACGGGTGATGTTGGAAACGTCAGCGGAAAACAGCACAAATGTCAGGGGGTCACGTGCTCTGCTCAACCCTGAGCCTACAAATTTAAGAACATGGGAGACTATTAGGCTTCCTCAAACTGCAACGATCGCACTTCATCCTTGCTGTAACACAGCAGCCAGGCTGTATTAGACCAGCTAGGTTCTACCATACCAGTCTGGTTGAACCAGACCAGCGAGATTTTACCATATCAGCCAGGTTGTACCAGAGCAGCCAGGTTGTACCAGACCAGCGAGACTGTACCATACTAGGTAGGTTGTACCAGACCAGCTAGGTTGTACCATAACAGGTAGGTTGTACCAGAGCAGCCAGGTTGTACCATACCAACAAGGCTGTATTAAACTAGCAAGGTTATACCAGACCAGCCAAACTGAACTGGACCAGCCAGGTTGTACCATACCAGCCACACTGCACCATACGAGGCAGGCTGTACCATACCAGACTGGTTGTATCACACTAGCCTGGTTACACAGAACCAGCCGGGTTGTACCATACCAGACAGGTTGTACCACATGTAACAAACGACAAACCCGGCTGGTTGTTTGGTTGGGTTGTAAGCCCATTAACTGCCAGCGTCGTTAAGGTCGTCCAGGTAATTATCCACCAAACGAGAAAAAAAAAAAACTCTTATACACCTTCAGGTGATAAGGCTAATTCAAAGGCCGATTACACTCTCGTCTGTGGCCCTTGGAGATGTGTCCAGCCTCGTCCCTTACAGCCAACAACCACTGTTTGCCCGCACAAACTGCCAGATTCTCTACCATCAAATACTGATGCATTTCCGCTTCTTCTCCACACACACACACACACACACTCCCATTCTGATCACCTTTAAGCCCGACTGGAAGAGCTGTTGGCGCTAGGAGCAGTGAGGGTGTCCACTTGTTGTTTTCTCCAAACACCGTCATCCCCCCCCCCCAACAAATAACCCCTGGGAGGGTAGGTCAATGCGGCCGGTGGGTCTCCAGCACCGATCACTTACGATCTCAGCCCCCCCCCCCCCCGGTGGTCCTCCCTCCGTATGCATCTAACGGCTTAGTACAAAGGCTTCAAAGTTCAGGTGCACGACACTTGGCCAGCCATCGAACGGACGCTACAACGGGGATCAAGCACATTAAGTACGTAAGAAGTACTCCAGTAGGCAGTACATATTCCCAGATTCTTCCATGTGTATAGGGCATTACTGGCGACATTACTGGGGCAGAAGAGAATCTCCGAGTGCGGGGGGGAAATGAGGTGAGGACACACGTGGCAGGTGCAGGATACAGAATCTCGGGGCAAAATGCAACCCTGTGAGCTCTTGGGGTGTGCGGACCGACGCAGGAATTTCCGCACGGAGGCGCTGGGACGGGCAGAGAGGGAGGGGCGCTTCTGGCCACCCCAACCCGAGGCCACACCACCGCCGACCCCACCACCACCACTTGCCTCTGTTACACAACCTGTGTGCATCGACACCTGTTACTTGTACTCCTACGTAACAGCGGACGTCACCTTGCCACCGTAACGCTCCACCTCAAACGTGTCACTCTAATATGCAAGTCGCACCCTCAGCTTACACACAGCCACAAAGGCAATAAACATCATCCGAACTTCAACCACCACCAATGTACAAGACACAAGTCCACGCTGCAGTGACCAAAAGTGACGTGCTTAACTGCAGCCGGCCGCAGTGACACGGGGCGCAACCAACTGCAGTGACAAAGGAAGCTCAAGGCTTACCGAGAAATGCATGTGGCGTGCGGCAGGAACACAATCTGGCCCAAGTTCCGACACTGGATACCGCCCTCCTCGTCACGTCGGACACTACGTATCGTTCAAAATTTTACCCCTGTGCAATATTCATTAAGTCTCGACAACACATCTACGGTCCTCACATCAGTCTCATAACCCATGGAAACCGGCACAGGATGAATCGAGAATTCCACAGAAAACCAACATTTGATCCATTATCCTAAGAGAATGAACCGACGTGCTTTGAAAACAAACGAAAAAAAATCTTAATAAAATTCACTGCAATATCTCAAACGTCTGAGCGTTTCAAAGAAAATCAGCAGACGTGGTTTTAATCTTTTCTTAAAAATCTTAATAAAATTTCTCGTGATACCTCAAACGTCTAGGCGTCCCAAAGACAATGAACCGACATGGAATAAAATCAAACTAAAAAATCTCCATAAGATTTCTCGTAACAGCTCAAACGTCTGGGCGACTTGCTTCACCTCACGAGCGTAAGGTGAAGTTAAACTGCATCTAGAGAGACTGCAGCTTTCCAATGTTACCGGTGACCCTCCCATGGGGTGCAATGCAATCGTTGTGGTTGCCCTGGGATCGCGTTACGGGGGCCGGGAGCTGAGATCCTCTGCCCGCTCACCTGTCATCACGCTGATGAAAAACGAGTCGTTGATGGTTTTCATGCTGTACCAAGTCCAGATCCTGCCGCTGGTAAAGAGTTCCCGTAGCCAAGAACAAGGACGTACAACTCGTGTTTATGTCACGTATACATTATTCGAACATGTGTTTATATTACGTATATATTAAGTACCTCACCTGTGATTACAATTTTATTTTACGAAGGCTGAGATGAGCAAAGGAGATCCTAGTCAAGGACTATATATATATATATATATATATATATATCCTAGCTTGAGCCAGGTACCCATGTTATCGACCAAGCTCTAGGGAATGATGAACAGCTGGGTTGAATGTGGACCCACTGCCGCAAATAGAATTCGAACCTATGCGCTCGACCCTGTGCGGCCCGTGAATGCGTCAT
The DNA here is from genome assembly GCA_038088735.1 of Panulirus argus. NCBI lineage: Eukaryota > Metazoa > Arthropoda > Malacostraca > Decapoda > Palinuridae > Panulirus > Panulirus argus. Next base: position 7,231 of record JAYMFT010365179.1, read on the forward strand.
GGTCAGGAACGCTAACCGTTACACCTCGGAGGTCCACTTATAACTAATGCAAACTCATGTCATCTTACAAAAGCTGAACTTCTGCAGTGCAGGAGTTAAGATCAATACAAATTGACGTATAATACTAAAACCATGCTCATGCATATGCAACTACAAACAATATCTGCAACACACTTTCCAGCACGCCTGTAGCAGCTGGCACCACTACACACACACAGAGAAAAGAAGGAACTGCAATAAAATATACATTCACTTGACGAGAACACTTCGCTCGGCTATTCTGTGCTCAGGAACTCACACTTCACTCCGCCAGTATAGTCGGTTCATCATCAATCTTGTACCTGACTGCACTCTGACAGGCGTATACACCTGAGTTAACGTTTATATAGCACAGTACCAGAGCCAACAACGCTGCGATCCCTTTTTCCGACGGCAAGGGGGAACAGTCCAGGTCCCCGGGCCGGCTTGGGTCACTCTGTCACCCTCCTAATACGATGAATGACACCCACCGTACCCTCCACTGTGCTTGCCTCTACCTGCCCAGCTATTTCCTTTTTATCACGGAAATGCTCTCCCTGCACAAATAAAGCCTTTTGAATAAACGAAAGATATTAAATACATACAATTCTTGAGGCCGTTTTGATAACTCAAGGGTGGGCCGATGTGATAACTGTTTCCTTCCCTACACCTCGAAGACTTGGAACTCTCTACCCTCTCATGTCTTTCTCAGTAACTATGACCTGGCACATTGGAAAAGACAGTTTTTTTCACTTTCTCCAAAATTCGTAAATACTTTCCCTTGTCTTTTCTTTGTCCCATTCATTATCATCTCTATATTTCATTTAAAGCCCGGCCTTGTTGGGGATTTTTGTCCGTGACTGGAGCCTCCAAGAAAGATATAATAAAAAAAACTAGCTTTTGATGATGTGTGCCGCGGGAAATGTCTTTTTTCACAGAAAAAAAAAAAACGTTTGCTGGACGGTGCATAGGCCAGCACTACCAGCATCATCCGTATGCCTTATACCCATTTCTAGAAATTGTCTCCAACCCCTGTGTGGTCGGCTGGAAACCCAGCCGAACGCTTGATGCAGCATAAGTGAGGCTACTGTTGCCCGAAGCCAACTGATGAAGAGCGCACGACAATGAATATTTAGCGCGATCCAGATCATGTTCAAATATTTAAGACACATTTCTGTCATCTGCAAGAGGTGCCGGCTGGTGCGACTAGCGGCTTAGGCCCAAACTAACGGAAGCTTGTTTCGTTGTTAATGTGCAGTCTACCACGACTATTCCTCCGGAAGGGAGAATAATTTTCCTGGACGTATTGAGGAACACGTCTTCCAGGATTGTCTGAGATAATAACAGACCTTTCCAGTCAACGATACACAAAGTCTCAGCGAATTTACCTTCGCAGAATCACCGTTTACGACCGAGTGAACGTCGGCCTGTGAAAAGTTCTTGGCACAATTTCTCTTTCGTCAGTTCTGCCCAAAAGACGTTCTAATGCAGGTACTCAGTAACACCCGACAGATTATAGCTGCTACGCAAAGTGACACCAAGGGGTTTGCCACTCCCGCTGGAACCTGATTGCACAATCCTCGTTCCATCTTGCAGTAGCGAAGATAGCTCTGGTGCGCTTGTGGGCAACATGTTCACGCTTTATATTACTGGTTGATTGCACATGCACCCTCCATCATGCACATCGCAGAGTCTCCTTACAGATGCAACTATATTTCCAGCAAATGGATTCACAACTATTCATGATTCACGCCAAGGACATAAACTGATCTATACTGCCGGACAAAGACTAGAGGAGCGCAATGAATGGATAATGTAAAGCAGCGAGAAAGGTCTGTGTGCTGGATTCACAAGACCTTCTCAAGCAATGTTGGATTCAAAAAGCTCAAAACAAGTTTCCTTTGCCTACAATTCATCCTTGCGTGCGTCAACTACCTCTAGGGATTCCCTCCACGCTGAACACGGGAGCCTTCCAAGTCAACATATATATAAATATTACACTCCATCGCCTCCACACACAGTGATGGCGTCATGAACACGACGTGTCCGACAAGAATGGAGCCACATCCGGCTACATAAACGATGTCTAGACACAAAACCACAAGCGTCACGTCCCTACAGGTGCTGAAACACTGCTCCACAGAGCCAGGTTCTTTTTCTGCCTCGCCCTGTTTCTTAAGTAACACACACACACACACACACACAAAAAAGTTGCCACCACGAACTGCGAAAATACTCCCCTTGTGGCCCTAGATCCTATTCAACATTTCAATAGATGTTAATCTTATACGTAGACTGCCTCATTTCCAATATAAGGAACTCATCGAGGTCTCAGCGTTCACCTCTTTCCGCTTCTTGAACATTAATAAAACATATATCGAACACACTGTTTATGTCCGTGTGCACGCGCACTCACCAGCGTGCAAGGCATCTCTCATTCCCAAAGGTTAAGTTCGATATTTTAACATTCACGCGCTGTGGTTCCCGCGGGGTTTCAGCACTGTTTACGATCTGGACCTCTGTAAACATTAACCTGACAAATCACGGCTGAATCACGTCATATTCCGGTATCAATAAAGAACTGACTCTGAATCAGAAGTCACACACCATATACGTACACGCAGCAAAAAAACTCTCTTTACAATTTCGAAGTCACACAATATGACACAAGGACGAAAGAACCTGAAAGCACACCAGCCTCTTACAGTTAACAGGTGCTCAATCTGAGACCTGTCGTTCACGTGCGTAAAAATCGTTTCTGTGTCGTGTGTACTTCCAATTTTTTTTCTTTTTTCCACATTTCCAAAGATTTGGCGTTTATGGTGTACTGTCTCCTCTGAAAGTATATAGACATCTCGTGTCTCTTCTGATCCTCGGCGTAAAGCTACACTCCCCACTCTGAAGAAACCAATGACGAGCCTAGTTTCTTCCGAGAGAAGTGACGCGTGTAACGACTTCCCTCTCCTCCGCCACGGCCACCCATCGAACTCCGCAATTTTCGTCTCCATCGGCCAACGGGAGCTGAGGATCAACAGAGGGACACCCCCCCTCGTTTTGAACCCTCGTCCCGAGTGTTAAGGTGTCCCCGTGGAAGGCGATAGCCACCCCCCCCCCCCGCCCACAAAGTCCCCACACCCCCAAGGTTTTTAATATAGGCATTTTCTTTCGAACAATACACCACTCAACCCACTCCACCGTTTCAGCCACAACAGCGGCTTCCTTCCAGAAGAGATATTGAGCACACTCGCCTCCCACACCTCCTGGAAAGATATTTTTCTTTATGTATCACTTTCTCTTTGCAGAGGACTTCTGTCTCCCTGACCACAGGCTGACGAGAATCATCAACAACAAGTAGCACTCTGTGTATAAACACACACACATCCCGCAGCCACGACCCATGGCGCCAGGAGAATTTTGCCACACGACATCTTTAGACCTTGAGGGAGGGGGCTAGCCAGCCAGCCAGTGGACCCTTGCTGCTGGTGCGGTGCTCGTGAAGTGGGTCAGTAAGTTAATCCTGTAGTCCCAGTTTAGTGGTGGTGGTGGTGGCCGCCGCCAGACCCATCTGGCCCTCCACACCCTCTCAAAAAACACACACACACAATACGTACCCTCCCTCACCAACACCTAAGCTTCCTGGATATTCTAAAACCTGAACAGACGACATATGATCTCGGATCTACTTCGCGACTGCTCCAGCCTTGGCCAGCCATCCTGACACAAATGATACGTCTGGGGTTCCACCGACATCCTGCCAACAACGGACCAAACTCAACCACAATACCCTATCCTGCCAACATTGGCCAACTTGCCCAGATGCAACTTACACCAGAATTTTACGCGTCAGGATTGAAACGTAATACCAGAGGTTCACAACTCTTCCCCAACTCTGCCGATCGCTTTACCTAACCTGCCTTGAGGCAAACTACAGTGACTAAATGTACATTAAGCACAGAGAACAGGTACTCCTTTTTACTAAATGTACATTAAGTACAGAGAACAGGTACCTCTCTTTATAAAATGTACATTAAGTAAAGAAAACAGGTGCCCCTCTTTACTAAACGTACATTAAGTACAGGGAACAGGTGCCCTTCTTTACTAAATGTACATCAAGTACAGAAAACAGGTACTCCTTTTTACTAAATGTACATTAAGTACAGAGGATAGGTACCTCTCTTTACTAAATGTACATCAAGTACAGAAAACAGGTACTCCTTTTTACTAAATGTGCATTAAGTACAGAGAACAGGTACCTCTCTTTACTAAATGTACATTAGGTAGAGAAAACAGGTGCCCCTCTTTACTAAATGTACATTAAGTACACAGAATAGGTACCACTCTTTACTAAATGCACATTCAGTATACAGAACAGGTGCTCCTCTTTACTAAATGTACATCAAGTACAGAGTACAGGTACCCCTTTTTACTAAATGAACTTTAAGTACAAAGAACAGGTACCCCTCTTTACTAAATGTATATTATGTACAGAGAACAGGTACCCCTCTTTACATACGAACACACGGGGTGATAACTAAAGCTGAAAGGTACCCCAATTTCTCGATGGGAAAAAAAGTCATCCCAACAAATATAAAGAAGTAAAACACTATTGTTCTTTTTTCCAGTATTACCGTTTTTCCTCTTCTCTACCACCCCATGGCAGGTTCGACCCTGTGGCCATCTGCATGTAGGCGGAATCTCGAGGCAGCTCATGCATTATGGAGGGTACGTGCGCATCAAACACAAGGTGGCTCCTCTCTCTCTCTCTCGTGTGTACCCCCATGTTTACAACACGTCCTCCAGAATTAACCGTTGCTAGGGTTGGCCGCTCTCGAAGACAACAAGGTGTTGGTCTGGACGCCTGTTCTTTTCTCAAATTATGGCTGTCGGTGGCTGGTGGTTCCCCCCACCCCTGGCTGTGGTGTGGAGGGCCATGCGGACGAAGAGGTAGGAGTGCCAAGGAAATGTTCTATGGACCCGAGACAGTGTGTGTGTGACTGACTGGTCTACGCTATATATAACTGAGGTGCTGGCCCACTCGGGTGCTGCCGAGAAGGACACCCGAGAGGGACGGCGGCTCCCTCCCTGCCTTTCCTCCTCCACTTATCTTCACACTATCCTCCATACACACGCCGTCCCCACCCTCGCCAACACACCGTGACTCGCAAAACCTCTACTTCTCACCATCAACCTCGGCCAAAGACTCAGCCATAACTACACCACATTTAACTTGCCAGCACTCGAAGGATAAACTAACAGTGTTCTGGGCTTACTGACGGAATACAAGAGATGGAACGCGATCCGAAACTAAACCCAGTTCCCACCAAACAAACCTGGAGACGTAGCGTGGAGGTAATAGACAGAGGTGATGGAAGGTTTGGTAGCAGCTAACGAGACGAAGACACCTGAAGGATATTCACACTAAGTCTGCTCCCCCGCCTAGGTCCCTGCCGGGGGACAACAGCTGGGCTAGCGCCACGCCTGGCTGGCTGGCGTCTCCATCCATAACTGTGCCACACAGAGCACCTCCACACGTCCACTCCCCCCTCCCAAGCACTGGTTCACGAGTCAGCTGCACTTCATGAACACAAACACACACACAGAGAAGGGCTACGAAAAGAGACCTATAAAGCTAGAGAACGGGGTGTCATGCGACAATGAGAAAGGCTAAGCCTGAAACTGTCGAATCTCTCCCAACACAAAGCACTGCTGCTTACACCTCACAAGAAGACACAATACGACTAACGACCACTCAGACGTGCTCAGTCTCCAAGAGACTTGACATGCAGCCTCTCCACCTGCATATACGGTTTCTTTAGGTACTTAATGCTATCATTCGACAACAACCTGTCACTTCAGCTCAAGAGCTCCGCTGACTCTCCCTTGATCATCTAGACACACCGTAGAGTACACTCAAGTATCAATGAAGAAAGGTAGGAGAAACACTGTACAGCGCAATAAAGAAAAAAAAAACATACAGGAAAACTCAGATCAATGCATTCACATTCACCCCACACACTAACACACGACAACATGAGTGAATTTATTTCCCTGGATACAGCAGACGTGTATGATGACGTGTAAATCTGCCTCTAGTACATCTGCTATCGTAAGGCAGGGCGGGGCAAGAGCCTGTGGTGTTCGCCCTAACCTACACCAACCTGCCTGTGTTGTGATGGCGGCTTCTGTGTCATGGAGCTTGGCACACAGACTACACCCACGAATCAATAAATGTCACTTTGAATTCCTTGCCCGCACCGTGGCTGGCTGGCGTAACCACAGGCAATAATGAAGGCCCGGTACTCGATTCCCAGTGACAAACGCCGTGGCCCCCACGAACAAAGAGCAATGGTCCGGAATAACTTTTTATATAATAAGCATGAAGGTCGCAGCCAGTAGGTGAATCCCTAAGCAGGAGGTACCCTGGCTGCCGCACTCCCCACCTTCCACATCTTCACCCCGGCTTGCCGAACACTCCTCCCCCTTCCCTCCCTCCTGCAGATAACACCGCAGCCTCCTCCCCAGCCACAGATACCCAATAAACCCTCCACCGCCCGCAAGTGGACCCCATATTCACCCTGCCACAGTCAGCGCCTGACTCCCGACTCCTCACCAGCACCTGCAGGTACCTCAGACCTGCAAGCACTCACCTAGACACCCCTGGCCAGGTGCTGTGCAGAGGAGAAGCATCGAGAGGAGGAGGAGGAGGAGGAGGAGGAGGAGGGCGGGGGGAAGCAGCCACCGTCAGCAGGTGGTGTGCGTGACCACACATCTTTAACGGCAGATGAGGGGCAGCTGCTGGCTCAACCTCCCCAGCTGACCCTGACCCCACACCGTCACCACACATCGTAACACGAGTCATGTGTCTCATGCAGCGGGGTTCACTGCCGGCCAAAATGAACCCCAGGAAACCCCCCAGTCACGACACCACAACCCAACGCCACCCCTTCCATCACCCACAACTCCAGACTCCCACACCCTACGGTGACATGACACTCGGGGCACCAACTTTAAATGCGTCACTGTTGGGACATGCGAAAGTCTATGGGACCTGGGCATACGTAATGCCTGTGTTGGCTGTGGTGCCTTGGCCGGCTGCGGCGTACTGACGTCAAGTGGGAGGCACTCCTTAGGGGGAAGGGGGGGGGGGAGCGCTGCCCCTGGTGTCACGTCCACCCCGATGGTAACCAGCGGCGTAACAGATAAATCACGTCCCCTTTATCTACTCCACGAGGTAAGCACCCTCACCAGTCCCTTACGGGCGACATCTCCTCTCTCCTTCACCCTCTGCCTTATATGAATATCCTGGAAGCAGATACTCAACCAAGACGTTTGCGACACTCGGCACACACGAGAGGAGGAGCCATACCACCTTCAACATGAATGGCAGAAGAGACGCCAGGCGAGAAATTCGTCCAACGGGGTTCGTTCTCCGTCTACTGGCTGATGACACTTCCTATTATACTTTGTTAAGTTCACTTGGGTCCCGCCTCTGCCTTAATGGGGCCCACACCACGCTGTACTGGCCAGGCTCTGTTGCCGCCTTAAGTCAGTCGACACAAACACTTGTGTTCTCCCGCCTCGTAACACAAGTCTTCTTTTTTACGTAACTGACAGCTATTACCGTAGTAATCTGGCCTGATAAAATTTGCATTTAATACGACTGGGAAAGGTATATAGATCGATGGACTGAGTGGAGTGGATACCCCACGGAAGAGGCTGAAGTATCTACAACGAACTGTTACATCCTTTGTAATATGAACCCACTGGGGTCTGACTGAGACCCTCTGTGACCCCCTGTGATCCTTTTGCGCTACCGCTCATAGGACGAACATGGGTCGCACAATAAACCAGCCGGGGTCACCGGCACAAATCAATCTCATGATACACGAACACACGACTCGTGACAGCGGCCTGGTCCATCTCCTGTCGTCCACAACGTGACCCAACCTCTCTCGACGAGTACAGTCTGTATATCCCCAGCGAGGCTTTGCCTACCGTAGTTCAGGCTTGCCCCTCATCTCAGCTCAGCCTTTGTAAAGGGGCCTATCACTCAAAAAGTCTGACTCGGCGTGACCTTTAACCCCTCCTAACCAAGATTACCCGCACCACAGCCTGCCTGATGAGGGACGTGGCCTCCCACGCTCCCTCAAGGATGAACTTTTGTGTATGTTGTTATATAACCTGTCTGCTCTACCACACCCCTTGAAGGAAGCTCTCCCAGCCAGTAGGATACCACACCCCTATCATCTTGCAGTGTGTGTAATATATATATATATATATATATATATATATATATATGGTAAGAATACGAATGTTAGTAGATTATTTAGTTAAGAAAACGTCATCTTACATTTATTTCGCAATGACTTGTACACCCGTAGTGACCTGATTAGCAGTTCAGTTTCAATACTTTATTCCTTGAAAGAGGAATCGGGATCCTAGTGCTGTCACTAGGTACCCCTGCCTGAGTACTAGGATCGGGGTTTGTTACCTGAGGGTACTCTGACTCCACGTGGGTTACCATACTGCCTGCTTCAGTACCGTGCAAGATGTGATCCTGTTAACATCTATTGGTGTCTCTGTATATTTTCCTCCTCCTGTGATTTGTTACTATTTGCTTCTGAAGAAGTGTTGAAATACACGAAAGCGCTTAGGCAAATTTTCATGCTTTGATCTTCCTTCGTGGACTACAAGTTCATCTGTGATCGTCACGTGTCTGCTTCGTGAATTATATATATATATATATATATATATATATATATATATATATATATATATATATATATATATATATATATATATATATATATATATATATATATATATGCTGGTAATCCCTGGGGTAAGGGAAAAAGAATTCTACCTCCGTATCCCCCACATGTCGTAAAAGGCGACTAAAGAGGGCTGCAGTTGGGGGGTTGGAAACCCCCCCCCCCTTCTTATATTTCAATTTCTGAAAGATGGAACTGAAGAAGGAGCCAAGGAAGGAGCGCTCAACCTCCTCAAAGGCTCAGGCTGGGGTGTCTATCGGCCTTTCCTCGTCTGTTCCCGACACTACCCCACCAACGCGGGAAAAGGTGATCAAGCATTAATATGAATACGTTCATCTGCACACTAGGGATTATTAACGTTTCCTTTGTGAGGAAGATTGCGAGGTAGACACAAAATCCCAGGAGGCTGGAGTTGGTGCATGTGGGCGAGTATGGGCGGGACAAAAAAAAACACGCATCTAAGGCGACTGGCAGACGGGGCAAAGCACATGGTGATGACGGTGTGGGAAGCAGCCCCATTCACCACATCGTGGCCTAGCGCGCCGTGGCGGACCACATCAACCTGGGGCAAGCCAGCTTACACCACACCAACCACGCAAACCACCCTTGACTGGAAGACTACAAAAGCTTTCCCAATACCAAAGTCAACAAGTTCCAAGTCCCTGGGAGTGAGTTGCAACCAACGCCATCCACGTGATTCCAACCTTACTCTGAAAGGTCTGAAGTTGACGGGGGTTTGCAAAGACAACTTACGTTCCAAGTCCCCCTATCAATCTGGTAATACAAAGACCTCTTCCACCATATGCTTTCATAATTTGCCAGACTTCTACCCAACAGAAGCTGAGAGAGAGAGAGAGAGAGAGAGAGAGAGAGAGAGAGAGAGAGAGAGAGAGAGAGAGAGACTCGGTGTGGCTTTAGCTGCCTTTACTACACCTTTCGACCCAATCATTCCAGTCCACATCTGTCTCAGGCTCCCTCCACCATGCTCAGTCCAACACACTCACCAGTGTCACTCATCGGGACAATAAGCTAAGCTGGAGGGAACATGTCAGTCCCACAGTCAGACAGTCCAGCTACTGTCCCTACAGTTCTCGTGAACTCAAGACAATTCGACTCTCTTCGCCTGAAGGCAAGAACACAACATTTACTCCCAAGCCCCGGTCCTCCCCCTTATTCATTCCACAAATGGTATTGTTTAGCTAAACAAAGGTGCAGAAAAGGATATGACATCAACCTCACCTCATCTAATATGGGACAACGATAGTGCACCACCCTCGCTACCGTCACCTCCAACCACATTAAGATCCCTCGTCCCCGTAACACAGATGCATCAAAACCATACGAGTTCGTACAGATCGCTACAATAACGGGTCCCGTCCAAAGCACGCAGTGAACCTAAATAATCAGCAGGCTGTGCAATGACCTCCACTTTTGTGAAAACAGTCTGTTTAACATTCCTTTTATAACCTCATTGTTCATTGTACTTTTTTTTTCATATCTCTATTTTCGGCCTGGGCTGCAGTGGATTTCATAACCACTCGTTATCGTCTTTATTATAAAAGGACATCAACTTGGGGCTGCTAGCTGCAGGACATACCATGGGCCACGCCAGACCCTCAACGCCAATACGCAACTCGACAGCTGGCCACCCGCACGTTGGCTCCAACAGTCTCTCATGCCAATTTGCAAGAGACGTCCCCCCCCCCACCCCACCCCAACAGAAGCAGCAGGACCCACGAGAGGAGCGCCAGCACGGCCCAGCTCAACCTGCCTGGAGCATGACTCCCGAATGACACAGCGGGTCCGGTGGCGATGCCCTGCGCCTCGCCACAAGGCAAACAACACCCGGCAGATCCGACCGATTGCACCGTAACAATGTAAACCGAGATGAGAGTCCAAAATGCATTATGCCGTAACAGCGTCAACTGAGACGAGAGCTTAAAATGAGTTTAATTCTTTTATTCTCGCAGAAAGCAGTGCATATCGAGGCTAGGCCTGAGGTGTGATATGAAATGGGGTTAATGAGAGGGAGGCACGGGAGGCACAGTTAAAGTGTTGCGGCAACAAAGCAGAGAGCGAGGTCTTGCGAGACGCCAAGGGGAGATTCTGAACCCCCTCCCCCGTAGAGGAGGACTGCGCCGCTGTGGGTGTAGGCATCAAGTCCAATCTGGGGATGACACGAGATGGCTGAAGTATACGCGCGCTACCACACTGCCACCACAGCTGGCTCATCCCCCCCCCACCACCACCACCACCACACAGCACTCCTCTGACATCACCTCCAGAACGCAGTTCCAGCACGACGTAAAGTATCTTTAAGTGTGTGGGCCAAACATGACTTATAAAGTAGTGCCGCAGCAAATTTTCACACTAAGTCGGCTCCCAAGTTTAACTGAACTTCGGGAAACCATAGGAATGTCACTAGTGTTTTTGTTTATTTATGTCGGCTGAGGCGGCACGGGCAACTGAGGCCCTAATCAAGGCCATCCCATTAACGCTATATGTGTATATATACCCTAGCTGCGTCCAGGTGCCCATTTAAACGACCAACCCAATGGTGGACCGACTGCCGCAACCAGGTTTGGAACCTATGCGTTCGACCCTGGGCGGCCCGTGAATGCGTCACGGCCAGGAACGCTAACCGTTACACCAAGGGAGTCCACATGATGGAGACTTTAACTATTCTGGCTAAGATTGCGACACAGCCTCTCTCCCTTCCAACTTAACATAAATGATACTTGGCTGGTACCATGAGTGGTGGCTATATCCCAGAGTCATGTACCGTGACACGATATAAAACCTAACCTCCCAAGACTAATACACCTGAAAGACTCTACTAGAACTGTGTTAAACATTCACCTCCCGAGACTTATATCCCTGGAACACTTCACCAGTAAAACCATAAACTAAGATATCTAGACTTTGGACAGATCTCGCTCCCTCCTACAATGCACTGCCTCATGCAAGGCAGCTATGGTTGCTGCCGTCCCCAGTTGGGTTGGCTGCTGAAACATACAGCAGTGGAAGCCCCTCGGGTCACTCACGTCAAGACTACCTGAGGTCAAGGCCACTCCGGTCGACCCACCCACGGCAGCAAGCTCCAACAGCAGGCACGCCCAACCTAAAGATGGTTTCCGAGGTCTGCTAACCCGACATCCCCGGGGTCCGAGACAAGGCTGTGGTGTTTGCTCCTCTGTTCAGCCAGGCTGCTAGAGCCCGCGGCTGGTGGGTCTACACCAAACCCCACCACGTCTGGAGTTAAGGGACGCGGTTTCTCTGGATTCTTCACATACTGGGCTCAAAGTGCATAACAGATCGGAGGTGGGTATAATACAGGCCTTACCTGCATGCAGCCTAAAGTCAATCATCGAGAAAGACCTTGAAGATTAAAAACAAACTTGAATGGAAACAGAAACTAAGCAAACTGTCTCCCATCACGACGATAAGAAGGCCATATGTATGGTTCCAGAGAGGGGACTGGGTTTCAGTGTGGCCCGACTCTGGCTAGCCTACAGATGCCCAAGTGACCCTGTTCCTCCTGCAGATACTGAACACACACGGTGTAAACATTACCACCAGATATGCACTCAGCCACACGGTGTCCTGGACAGCTGGAAAATCATCGAGTCCAGAGATAATTCCCACCATACCCTACACTGTATGTATTAAGTACTCAAGCTGAAGTTTTACCCACGTAAGTTTGCCTGTCGTAAATAATTCAGTAAATATGTAACTTGTTATATAATTTATTCATTATAGGCCCATCCCTGGACGCTTGGTGCTCTCGCATCTTCTCCTGCACCGTGCCCTCAGGACGGGTAGTAGAGCAGATACAATCATATAACATCAATACACTATGTAAACACTTCTCCTGGCCAGTCTTTGATTTCCATAAGAAACAGTCTTCATTTTGTATTCTATTTTTATGTTGGAGGCTCCAGTCACAGACAAAAGTCCACATCAATGCCGAGCCTTAATTGAAATATAGAGAGAGTTAAGAACGAAAAAAGGCAAGACAAGGGAAAGTATCTACTTATTTTGGAGGAAGAGAAAAATCTGTCTTTTAAAATGTGCCAGACCATAGTTAATGGAAAGGACATGAGAGAGTAGAGAGTTCCAAAGCTTCGAGGTACAGGGGAGGAAACAGTTATCAAAACGGCCCATCCTTGGTTGCCCGCAGTTATAAACAATTCTGGACCCTAAATACTTACATGTTAACAATAATGCTCTTTGCATCTTTCAATCTTACTGTTAATATTCTAGTCTTCCAACGTATACTGTGCTCGCGTGCAACTGAATACGAACACTGGGCACAACGCCTTCCAGGAATTTTCCAAATCACGACAGGGCTTCTGCTCTCTAAATAGTAGAGCCGCTATGTTTTTCAGTCCTTTCCATTTGTTTAGGTTTCAAACTATGGCCCCGAAGTGTGAACTCTTTGCACAAAACAGCAATGTCGGTCGCCTGCCGGTAACGAAGCTGTTGGCACACAGCGGTATTCCACTAGGAAGAGAACTTGTGCCTCGCATCGTCAATGATTTTTCCTCTCTTGTCTTGAGCGTCCCTTGCCATCTTTTCCAAAACGCAGCTGCTGCTCGACTGTGTTTGTTGTGTTCGCTGAAGTAAAGGTCACGGGCCATTTTACCTCCTGAGGCCTTTTATACACTGCTCTTCCGAGACATGGCGTTTATTTCTGTCCAGTACTATTTTCCTAAACATCTTCACTCGCTGTGTGTAACACTGGTAACACTCGGAGGGAAGTCGCTCGGTTATCTTTAAGGTGATGTTTGGCTCACTGAACAGTGATTCCTGTTTAGTCGCTCACTCGTCTCCTTACATCCATGTTATGTGCCGTCTTCCGATCTTAGCGTATGAGTGGCATATGTGACCACTGACTTCCATTTTGCAAAGGGAGAGAAATACTTTGGGGAATGTTCCACCTTCATTCACGACTCTTTCTTCCAATCATTTTCCCCTGAATCTTCCATGAAACGTCATGTACCTATTCAGGGAAACACAATTTGTTTTCGCTTGTTCATCAATACTGTTTCTAACACCAGGAGGTAGAACATTCAGTCTCGAGTCTCGCTTCTTTACATCATTGCCTCTTCTCGTATCTCGGGAACCCCTGCATTTACTGATGTTCTCTGACGGTCCTCCACACCAAAGGTTCCAATACTGAGTAATTTCCGGGAGTAGACTGAGGACGTGACCCTCCTGGCCTTGCTAATGCGGCCCTGCGGGCTGCGGCCTCCTACAGCTTTGCGGACCGACGACCCAACTCAGTAGCCTGGGCTCAGCTCAGGGTGTGGAGGTACAAGAATACCCGGTGGAAGTGTAATACACCGAGCAATTTCAGCCGTATGCCCTCCAGGGAATCAGATCCTGCTGATTTCAATAGCTGCAAGTAGCTTCCATTCTTGGGTCAAGAAGAATTTTGTAACTCTGCATTTTCGTATTATTCCAAAGATACCCAACTTGTTTCCTCTCTATAACATTTACGTCTCATCTTCTGTTATTACTGGCCGACTGTATACGACATCCTTTCACCTCTAGATATGAAAATAAGGTTCTTTATTCTTTACCTCTTCAACGGCTTTTCGCGTTCCCTCTTCTTCCAGGGCTTTGCAAGTCTATAGCCTATCCAGGAAATGTTGCTTATGAGGCCTGTAAAGTCTGTGGTCAGTGGTATATAGTATAGTCACAGACTATAGCACTCAGCAAGACTGTGCAAAAGTAGAACCTTTTAAGGGTAGGTCCAAACAAACCCTGCAAGAAATGGCATGACACAAACATTACGGTATCTGAAATTCTGAATTTACACCATTTTCTTTAATCTAGTAAATTAATTTACTGCAAGATTATGTCATGAAATAAATTTTCCATTTCCTCGAGTACGTAATAATTATCTGGGCGCTGGGGTCTAACAAAGACCCTTTGTGACCTCTGTAATCCTTTCGCACTGCCACTCACAGGAGGAGCATGACGGGCACAGTACAGAAACCGGTATTGGCTGCACAAATCAAATATGGCCATTCGTTTTCCCTGTTGAGTGAGGGGTGGCCATCTAAGATTTTTTTCTTTTTAATGCATGCTCGCCATCTCCCGCGTGAGTGAGGTAGCATCAAGACCAGATGACAGAGCCTTATGGGGGGAAAATCCTCACTCGGTTCCTTGATCTCTTCCCTCTTTTAGAAAGTAAAACAGGAAGGGAGGATTTCCAGCCATCCGCTCCCGCCCATCTCAGTCGCCTTCTACGACCCGAAGGGAATACGTGGGCAGTATTCTTTCTCCCATGTCCCCAGGGGCGGGGGAGAATAACTGTGTGAGTTATCTCCACACACAAAAAAGCTCCACTCTCCTTCCACTTGGGATCCTTTCCATACTTTCTCACTGGTACGTTTCTGGTGTGCGTTGGGAGTGGTTCTCTAGTACGTTTTTCCTGGTATTCTGGTGTTCTGTACATCACGGTTTCCTTGGTGTACAGGAGACTGAGACAGCTCATCGTTTATTTCCCAGATTACTTTTGAAACTGACTTGACAGATTTTAAAGCTCTTTGCGACGCACGTCGCTTCGTCGTGGTCTGCACGACATATCGGGCTATACGTCGATTAAGTTGTGATTTCCAATCGGAGTGTCGAAAAGGGGTTACCATATTTATACTAAATTTTCATTCCGTGCAAAAAATACATTCATATCAGACGTAAAGCTGCTGCGTCTGTCTGCTGCCTCCCGTGGTTTATGCGTGGAGCACAGCCACACGATGATTGACCATTATGATACCTCCTTTCCAGCAAAGCATGGAACTGTCTTTTCTCCCGCCTTTCTCTCCATAACACCTGCATCTTTGAGGATTAAGTCAAAAAACTCACGAGCAGCCCAAATTCCATTCTTCGTTCTTTTTCTAACAAACTGTTTCGCTTTCATGCAAGGTGGCCCATGGGTGGGACATGTTCTTGCCAATGTCATTCCTGTCATTAAAGGAAATAATCATTCTCTATTTCATCATCTGCTGTTACCCAGCTTGTCGCAATTTTCATACTTCCCTTCCACCATGTGTTCGTCATACTGCTACGGAGGACGTTCCTAGCTTTGACTGACACTGTTTCCTGTGCCCTCTCATCTTAGGTGTGGCTGATTGAAACTATGATGTTTTCCATGGCTTCTCTAGCCCCGCAGCTCGGTCGGGCACCAAGCTGCTGCGTTGTTCCTACAATCAGGAGGCCCACGTAATCACCACATCCTGGCTGGTACGGTACACTTTTGTGCATACCTGTCCAATCTTCTTTTAAGCTTCAGCAATATACTGTCAAAAATTTCTAACTGCTGCAGTTAAAGTACTAAGCATTTCTGGACCCCAAATGCTTAAAATTGAATTCTTAACAATACTCACTGCATCTTTCCTTAGTAGTAATATCTTACACAATATTCCATGCCTGTTCTGCCAATAAGGGACTATTTTCGAGTGTAGACTAAATCATGCCTTCCAAAACTTACCATGTCAAAATTAGAATATGTCTTTCCTGTCTGTTTCTTCCTGAGCACAGCTTCAGTCCTTTCAATACTCTAGATCTATGCTGTCTGTGAAAGAACTTAACTTACGAACACTGTAATGTCATCCACCTTGAAAGGTGACATTGCAACGTATAGGTAGGTGGAATCGTTCGTGAGAGCATTACGGTACTGCCCTAAAAACCCGTCTTGCTGATGGGTCGTAGAATCCGGCCTACCATCTTTTTAGCTTTAACTACTGCTGTGCTGTGTTCACTGAGATGAAATGCACCATTCCAAGTTCTTTTACACTGCACATACGAAATAGGATGTCCACATCTGCCTAATGTTCTGTACTGTTTTTGTATTACTCAACTTTCCTCACCCGAAGCCGAAACTTATCTCCCATTAAAGAGCGTTTAGATATTAAATGGCTCATCGGATGAACTTATTTCAGGTGTCTGCATTTTCACAGTGTCTTCCTACTAGTTAGATTCCCAATATCATCCTGGCATCATGAGCAGTGGATGACACGAAGCTGTGGATGTCATCCGCGTACAAACCCTCGTTACTACAGGATTGCATTCCAACCCTCTTCATTATAAGGGTTACATTTCAACCCTCTTCACTAAAAAATTATATTTCAGCCCTCTTCACAAAAGGATTACATTTCAACCCTCTTCACTATAGGATTACATTTGAACCCTCTTCACTAAAAGATTATATTTCAACCCTCTTCACAAAAGGATTACATTTGAACCCCCTTCACAAAAGGATTATATTTCAACCCTCTTCACTAAAGGATTATATTTGAACCCCCTTCACAAAAGGATTACATTTGAATCCTCTTCACTAAAGGATTACATTTGAACCCTCATCACTAAAGGATTATATTTCACCCCGCTTCACAATAAGGATTAAATCTGAGACGGAGTTTGCAACAATACCAACGATAATAGGTTCTCCCTAACTTACATATGAGCACAGTAAATAACTGTTCTGTCAAAAATTACATGTACAATTTTCACATCATCATCTCTTCATATCTGGATATATCTGTCAAAAGTTGGTCAAGTCCTCCCTCTATCATCAATACTCCTCAAGCAATAACGTTCACAGAGTCTATTATACGAGCTTCTGTGAAGGCTAAAAGCAATAAATTCCCTCAGCCAGTAAACCAACTGAAAAAGGAGTTTGGTTCGCATTACCAAACTTAACAAAGTTGAGGATATGAGTGAGAGAGCTCTGAGCCTGTATTACCATAGCAAAGCAATGAAATTAAGGGAGCGAATGAGACACTCAGCTTGGGCTGAGTCCAAGCTGTCGAGTTGGGTAGCTGCAGGACCAGGCTGTCGGCTGGAACGGTACATTTTGTTCATATTTGTCCATGGCTTTCTTAAATGCCTTCACTGTGCACCCTATAGTGTTTCTGATGTCAAGAGACGATGTGTTGAATAAGCTTAGGGCCACGGATGTCTAAGGGGCTCTCTCCTTGTGTGTTTATCGCAATAATTTCCAGTACGAACGCACCATCGTCTTACGAAACATATCTTTAAGTTAGCTCTGTGAGCGTTCCACTGGGTAGTGCCACCCACCGCACCACTACTGACTCGCCTTCATACAATATGCCACCCGATCCATCAACTCCCAGGCAGCGTTGCAGGCATCACACACACAGGTCCGGCGTACCTCTGCCTTTTGCTTGCAAGGTGCTTGCAGGCACGTACTCCAACTACCTCCTCTCGGGGTACACTGAAAGATGACGCAGACTTAAAACGACAAGCAGAGAGTAACGGTTCTATGACAAGTTGACGTCATCTCGAAGTACCTTCCTTGCTGTACTGGGGAGCACAGATAAATCACCCTTCAAGAATAACGATAGAGTGAAGTACGTCTAAAATTAGCAGGATGTGGCATAACGCTCCCCCCCCCTAGGATCTGGTGTCTGAGGGCTTGGGGCACACCTGTGATATTTACACAAGTGCCCCTCCCCCCCACCCACCCCCCTCCGAGCAGCCAGGGTTGGCCCACGATACAGCGCCTCTCTGAACACGATCCCGTTGACCATTCGCCCTGCCCGCTCACCTCACTTGACCACCCGCCCTACGCTCCTCCCTCATACCTCACCTTCCTCCACACAAGGACAGGGGGGGGGGGGGAAGGGAGGAAATGACAGACAGACAGACAGACACGGAGGGAGGGGAGGGAGGAAGGGGGGTTCGTCATGGAGGTGGTGCGAAGCTGTGCCTTCACACCTCACCACAAAGACATGCAGTCCACCGGGGAACCCTCCACCGACCGTCACCACAGGTCCTGCCTGGGCCAGCCACAATCAGCTCAAGGCTTCTGTCCACCACCGGTACGGCTCGACTCTCTCTCTCTCTCTCCCCTACCGTCACCCAGCGTGGTCAGGCCAACACCCCACCGGCTCGCTTCCACTCCCTACGTATAATTCCTCCACGTGAACACATTACCAGTGACCGGGGCATGTATGTTACTCACGAACTGATACAGTTCGTTGTAAGGTTACGTCATTCTCAGAAACCCCGTGAGAGACCACAACCTTACGTAATGTGATAAGTATGACTTTAAAAGGACTTCCGTACTATCTGAGTATGATATCTGGGTATGTTATCTAGGTATGAATAAATTTTCCTGGCTGTAAACACTTCACTCCTTAACCACGACTTTACGACCGTTGCAGGGGTATGATGACCTGAGCTTTGACCTGACCTTAAGGGAAAGGTCAAAAGACCGGGCTAGAGTAACCGTGGGGTCGTATCGGGGTCGTCCTCAGCTGCTCAGGGGGTGGTACCTCGGCGTTGGCCAGCACCGTCGTATCTCACGACCCAACCCGATTATTTCTTCTGTCTGCTTAACTCTTCAGCGTGATACATGAGCCACCAGATACCACTAGCCGGCAACCCGCACGAGGATCTGCCGGGCCGAACCTCCCCTCCTGAGGACCAGCTATCGTACAAGTGAAACCATTAGCTATCGCACACTATGGTCCTAGCTAGGGAAAAGCATTTCCTCTTATCGTGCCGGAATACCGATACCAACAAGGAAAAATCACAAATACAACAAAATCTAATGTCAACTTAGTCAAAACCCTAATATCTTCCCTTCATATTTAGCAGTAACGAATCTTACGGCATGAGCAAACTCGGGGCCTCCTCTCCTCTTGGCTGGACGAGACAGCGGCAGCACGACTGTTCGCACGTTGAGGCGAAGGAATGTTACGGAGCTTCCTGATAAGAATGCACGGTCACCTGAATGATAGCGCGTTACGTCAAGGACGGCGTCACACCAACGCAACACGTGATAACTTACAGAATAATAAAAAAAAAAAATCAACTCCCGGAATTTACATGACTACAGTTCTCGATTGATCAAACGGCGACATAAATGGGTCAGCAAGCCTTGTGCGACCCCCACCACATTCCATTCCTTACATGATATTCTGCACATCAATACCCTGCCCGGTCTTTGCAATTTACAACCATCTTGTTTCTGGTCGGTATATGTGCCACATACTGAGGCCCAGCGTTAAAACCCTGCACTCTCATGGCATTCCAGGCGAATCCTAACGCTGCAAAAGCTACCCAAGCGACCTCAGTACACACAGTAGAGTAATCCGTGAATATTCACAAATCTTCTCAACAAGCGAGCGGACAAATCTTCCGTGAGAAAGACCACCTTCTAAGTGTCACCGCCAGAGGACGCATGCCTAAACTATGGATAACCTTAAGCAAGCAGCCCAGGATGTTGAACGGATTCGCAGTAACATGTGGCCAAGTGTGACTTGATATTGAGCAGCGCCTCGGCCCGGTGTGGACAATGGGAACGGGTGGCGTTGAGTTTACCATGGTACTCTGCTGGTCGTGCTGAGGACAGAGCCTGGGGGAGTGAGATTCTTAAGCGCACGGCTGACCAACGGTGTGGCTAACGGGGGAACGAAACGAACGTATTTCCTGAGCTTTAACGAATCCAGATGGGGCGCAAATCCCACAAGTGGAACTTAAAGCTTCCTTCTGCCACAGTCACACCACAGGTCCAGTGTGACGCTGGCTCGTTACAAAGGAACGTAACATGAGACACTCTCCTGATCAAGTCCCTGATTACCTTTCTCGCCACAGTTGGACACCAGGCGTGGGTCCTGCACCGTAACCCGAAGGGTAAATCAACAGCAGGATGACGAAGCCTGACGAGTCTCTGGCCCAGGCATAAAGAAACTTAGAAGGTAATAACACGACCATTCAATGTCTATGGACATCAGGGCTTACCATCGTGGGCAAAATGTGCCTAGAGAGGGCAGGGGAGGGACCAGGATGAGTTGCTGTTTTGTTTTGCCGGGGATAACGGCGCGAATCAAAATGGACACAGCCGGTGGAGGACGACAAGACGGCAGCTTGAGGATAATTCCCTCATTAGCGAGTCATTAGCGCAGCAGAGCATTCAACATTAACAAGGACATCTGGCCCCGTCGTACAGTACTACGTACTAATAAATACTTGAAGCATTTCAATCTGTGTGGACCAAGTCATCGGGGGCTGCAACCCTCTAACATCCCGAGCAGACATCCTGGTATGCACTGGTCCGTGAGGCGAGGAGGGGGCAAGAAGAGGCTTATCACACCAGGCGATATGGGGGTACCGGGACAGGGCTAACACTGGCCTACGAGCTGGAGTGATGCACACACGATCGGTCGGGCCCGAACAACCCACTAGCTGGTAAGTGGGCCGTGCGGCACGGGAGTCCTGACGACCCACTCACCATCCCTGACGCATTCTTCACCCTCTTCCCTCTCCTCCTCCTCCTCTTCCCTTGCAGCCCCAACCTGCCTCACACAACCCATCCAACTCTAACCTCAACCTCCCCCGCCTCCTACCTCTCACATCCTCCTGGAACTCTCACTTCGCTCCCCGCTTCCTCCTCTCCCCCTCACCGAACCTCTCCCGTCGTCCCGCTAAACTCGTTCCGTTCAGCTCATTCTCGCTCGCTCCCCCTTCCTTTCTCTTCTTCCGTCCTATTCATCTCACTTTCCCACATCTCTTCTTGGTCCGCTCTCCTCCTCCTGTCTCGCCCTTCAACTGGTATTCCCTTCTCCTCGACCACGCCCATCACCGCTCCCGGAGCTGCGCGTACGAACCGATAAATACTACGAGCGACTCCGGCGATCCCGACACCTGGTCTGGGTATGCGGTCCTCTGGGGACAACATGCAAGGCCGTGTGGCTGTGAACTACGAACCTGAGCCATAACAACTTTCAACAAACTGGGAATACAGAACAATCCACCCTTTCTCCCCCCATGCAATAGCTTACGGTGGAATGCCCTCTTCTGTTCTCGAGCAATCCATATTTCAGCTTCGAGTATCAGATCCCCTTTCAGGCAATTTCTTATAAGCAATATCTCAATATTTTCTCGGAATGTTGCGTGGATAGCGGGGGCATATACCATGCACCCTTACTGTGTGTCTAGTAATGTCATCTGCCTCCACGCGAGATCATAAAATACTTGGACGTACAAACCGCCTCCACAACGAAAACTACATCAATAACAAATCTGGTTTATTACTTTATAATGTAATATTTGATTATATGAATTCACCCCTAAATGTTCTGCATGATGCCTCTCAGCCAATAACTATCCCATAATGCCTTTACTGTAATATATACTGTGCTTCCCACCATGTAAACCTCATCAGTTTGTCATGCTTTTCATTTCTCACGCAAGAGCTTCTTAGATGGTTCTAATATCGCAAATCGGAAGGTGCTATAATGGACAAAAGGAGAGAACACCTTAAACACCCGGGGCCTAAGACTCTCCAACACCTTGCCATCTGCCATCAGAAACAGCAAGGGATGCAGAAGAGAAGCTTAAGAGTGCACTGGACAAGTGTCTACAAAGTATACCACACCAGCCAGGCTGCTTGGGGCTATGCAGGCATGAGAGATGCGGCTTCCGATAGTTAGGTCACCCAACGAGCCAATCCAACGGCCTCGATCCAGCCAGGGCTGTGGGCGGTGAAGACCCACCGAAGAAAATCAGACAGTGAGACTTTCTCCAGTCCATCGCGTCCACTCCTAACCTGGAGCAACCCATCACTGACGGCCGTGGTAGCACCACTATCCACTATACTTAACGCCCAGTCCTATCCTACACTAACCCATCCAGTGACGGCCACGGTAACGACACTATTCCCTTACCCTGCAGGGGCTTGGGGTCCCAGTGTGGCCACACGAGGTGAGGTCTTCCACGAGGGCGGTACCTGATCCTAGCCGCTCCTCGGACCGTAACAACACCTGCAACATCCACCCCACCTGTCCACCTGGCCCTCCACTCCTTCCTTCCAGCACAGCCTCTTGTTCCAGCAAGCACTACATAACCTCCTGGAACCCATAATGCCCTTTTGCGATCAGCAACTCATATCTAGTAACCTCTGCTGAGGTATTTCAACCGAGATAAAGACTCCCAAGAAACACTGAAATCAAGGAGTCGTGCGCTGGATGATGGCGTCGTCAACATACGGTAACAACCGTGTTCTGAATCTGTTCGCTCAGGTCCAATCATCAGGTCATGACATCAGCCTTACAGGTGTACAGAATATCATTACCTGAACCTTTCACGTGACTTCACAGTGCTGGGGTAAACAACTGTCCTACAAATCTACCCTACCCGTGACTGCATATCTTATAACAGGTGTTACCGGGCTCCGCCTTCTGGAGGTTACACAGCGAGTGAGAGGTCACTTTTGGTTAGGATGCATCATGAAGGGGAGGGGGGGGGGGGTTCAGTCCCGTCAAAGAACTTCTCACTCCAAAGGAGTCCATTATTTCCCTGCTACTGGAAGTAGCGCAGGATTGGAAAAAACGCCCCGGAGTAATTCCAAGAGCCTTTCAAGAAAGGGGTCCTGGGAAATTATAAACACAATAAATACACATTTTCCAAAGTCTAATTAATATTGGCCTCTCTCTCTCTCTCTCTCCCATAATCACTTCATTACCTCTTGTGACATTCAAGCATCTTAAAATAGGGCTTGCATACACAACATCCTCGTACCATACAAATGTCAGGAGGGCACATTCTAAAACACAAGTTCTTACAGCATGCCCGTGCTAGGGCCTTCTCTGTGCCCGGACCCTTTTGGGAGAGGTCAGGGTAGAGCACGGACGAAGGGCTTCGTATCTCTTTCACGCACACACACACGCACAGAGGAAGCAAGGAAGAGGGGCGTGTTACCTACCTTGTTGGCGACCAGGAGTATGGGGACGCGGTCGCAGTTCTTGACGCGCGTGATCTGGTCCTTCATGCCTTTTATATCCTGAAAGGTCTGGTGGTTCGTCATCGAGTACACGACCACAAACCCCTGTCCGTTGCGGATGTACAAGTCACGCATGGAGGCAAACTGTTCCGTGCCCGCCGTGTCCAGGATCTCCAGCACGCACGGCGACGTGTCCACCTCGATCTCCTTGCGGTAGAAGTCCTCGATGGTGGGGTCGTACTTCTCCATGAAGCAGCCGGACACGAACTGCACCGTCAGGGCCGACTTCCCCACCCCGCCGGACCCGAGCACCACTACTTTAAACTCACGCATTGTGTTTCCTAAACATTCACTTGGTTACGGCGAGCACTGCGTGTGCGTGTGGAGGGGAGAGAGAGACTCCGCCACCAACACCACTCCACCACTCCTCCACCACCACCACCGCCGCCGCCGCCGCCGCCACCACCACCCACCACCACTACCACAGCCACCAATATCACACTGCTGCCGCCTCAGGTGGCGTTCTTGTGCACCGTCGTGGTGGCGCTCGTCACCATCATTGTCTCATCCTCCTCTCCTGCAAACAAAACAAACAAATCACCGTTACTAACCATCACAGTAGCGCCAACAAAGGCATCAGTTCTCCCGACATCACACCAACCCGAAATCGGCAGTGGCCATACAGTCTACTGCACCCGACCAATACACAGTGGGTAAGCAAGGGCGGACATGGGGGCCAGTGCCCATTATGAGACCAACGAGCAGGTGGTCCCGCGACGGCATCAAGCCCTGTCCACGGGTCACACACACCCAAGTGCTGATAATGACTAGGGCCCCATCACACCACTGCCGCCCATCGTCACGAGTCCCTCACACCACTGTCGTCCCATCACAACCACACCTCAATACGAAGAGCTCACACCCGCTACAAACCACTACTCACACGCGAGGCAAACAGTGTTAATAATCAAACCAAGTCCACACATACGACCCCCGCCTCACCACACTCATTCACTCACAGCCACATTCATACAGTCCTCGCCCTTCCCTTGGTAAACACTTGGTGACATACAACCTCCCAGCTCCAATGCTTATTATCTCCCGAGGTGTTCATCCCTTAACTAGACACTATGACATCATGAGTGTAGCTCTAGCAGGTCTCTTACAGCTCGCTGGGCTTGTTACAAGTGGGTGGGTAATTACCTAATCATAACTGCCTATCTGTATCGTCACGGGCAGGGAGTTCTACACTCGTGGGGGCCTCATCATCTGAGCCATCTCTGTCATACAACTTTTCAAACCTTGTCTCGTGTGTGTGTGTCGCGGGGACAGGGTGGCAGGGGAGGGAGGAAGCTAACAGCAGCGGCGGCAGCTGGGAGACCAGGGGGCGGAGCTGTGACTAATCAACACTCATATTTCAGCCACTCTCCACCAGCCGCCACAATCAAGCTTATCTGGGGACTGCCTGGACCGCCTCAGACTCATGACTCACGACAATCCTTCCCCTGGGGGCGCCGTACGTCCAGCGGGGAAGGACAGCGTCAGGAGCCGTGAGGGTGGGGTGGGGGGAGAAGGTTCTCATCCCCCTGGGCCCTAGTGTGTCATACCGGGAGGCTGGGGGATCAACACCACCACCACCCGCCTGCTGATGACACACGAGCGACACCCGCCTCGAACCCACTCCCCCTACACCCCCCTCCACCCACACCACGCCCGCTCCCTACATGCCCCTCCCCCACCCCATAATCACCAACGAACCCTCCATTAGCACATTACTCGACCCTCTACACTCCTACATTCACACGGTCGGGCCCGAGTATCCTACCATCTAGACACCCCTCTCCTGCCATGCCACTACCTCACTAGTCCAGCCCCCTCCTCCGCACACACACACACACATCCTCATCACTCCGCCTCCCTACCCCTCCACCCATACCCACCCCCCTGCCCGCTATATTTTCCCCAACCCAAACACTCGCATCATCCCCGCCACCCTCATCGCCTCCTGAGACCCCTAGTCCTCGGGTTGCAGCTCAGCACCACATCCGCAACCGAGGCCATCCCAGCCACAAGAAAAGCCCCATCCCAACCACAGCCACCGATCTAAACAATCTTTAATGAAATGTAACAATCACGTTTGACATCATCTCTTTTAAGCGTCCCGACGTCTCTGTCGTACGCATTTTGTCCGTACATTTTCACCCTTTTGCATAATGTTAAACTTCACAAAGCATTAACATTAGCCTTACCACCATACAGTCTGACCCTCCACATCCTTCTATCCACATTTTACAGTTCCCGTGGTTCACCCTCTCCCCCTCTATCCACGCACTCGACCCGCCTCATCCACACGCATCCCAACTTCTATCCAAAAACCCGACTCTCTGTCCGCACACAACCGACCGTTAACATCCAGCCATCCAAGCAGAAGGACCCTTCCTCTACACCGCTTAACGCACACGACCCTCTGCAGCCATCCACTCGACCTTGAACAAGCTGTTTCAAAAACTCCAATCCTCACCCACACTGTGCATGGGCCCAGCTAGGAAAAAGCAACACGGTTCCCTCCTGTACCTGAGGTTACACAGCTAATGAATAACATCAGGTATAAAGTCAGATGTTAATAGAGAAAAGCAGAAACACATGTATATCATCAACAACGAAAATGAATATCAAATATCAATTGCAGCACATTATGGAATGTGAAGTTTCAGAAATAAAAAATATAAAATCAGATCACACACTTCCAAATACACCAGGAACAATCGGGAGAAGTCAAATGTGTGTGTCTTAAAACACAATTAACAAATAGACAGCCAATTCAATGGAAAAAAATACTCATTGGAGTGACACACGATACATGACTTGGGAAGGAAATTCGCCCCTAACGTATAGCTAGGCTACGGTAGGTTACGCCGAGTTGGATTAGATTAGGTTAGCACTCAACTTAACCTTATTTAATGGCTAAGGTACGGAAGGTTAAGCTGAGATAGATTAGGTTCGTGCTCCCCCCTAACCTAGCCTAATAATAATAATAATAATAATAATAACTATAATTAATATTTTTTGGGGGGTTCAATCTTTGGTGATGCCATCTTACTGATCAATAAAAATATGCGTCTCTCATTAGTGGTTGCAACCTTGGGAAGCAGAGATCATCCAGCGGCGACAATAGTTAGCAGCACAACGACCTCTGAGCAAGACCGCACGACAGCCCTAATTAGCTTGACCTGGCTCAAGTCAACGCTATCGATACCGTAGCGTCAATGATAACGTCGTGCTCAAGGAATCAACGGTGAGGATGAGGACGTATTATCATTTGCGGCGATTAACACCAAGAACGGCTCTGGGGGAACACCTTATCAAAGTAATCGGTATACCTCATCGAAGCCAAAGTTCCCAGCCTATAACCCAGGAATACGCTAGAAACACGTCCTCACACGACCAAACTCACTCACGATAACATAATTCAATGTCACTTAAAATAACATAAAAAAAAAAATATAAAGACCAGTCGGCAGGATATGGACTGATTGAATCTCTGGGGACTTTTGGGGGAAAAAATACTTCCCAATAACTCAAATCTTACATCAATGCAGCGACCAGAGGAGAAAGGAAAGCATCACGAAAAACATACTGAGGCTTAAGATAACATTACCATCGTTTTTGCTTACAATAGTCCGTCACTTTTATCGCTGGGCTGTCAATGAGCGCTTACAGTAAGCAGCAACTACTCGGCAAAGACAAAAATACTGGCACATGCAGTACTCTATACAAGACCTTGTCTCTTCCACTAAAGGAACTACGTTGGTGGCAAACGCTGCAGGAATAAAACTCCTCGACCCCAAATTCATATCAAAAGAGCAACCAGAAACTCAGGGTTCCTGTAAGTTTAGCAGTAAAACGGGATTTAAAAATCTACTGATTGGCACTTTTTTTTTTTTTTTACGGTGAAATAATAAGACATTACATTCCCCAACAACAGAAGCAGGGCATGTGAAGCGACCGGGGTAAACCTGGATAAATGATAGGGAGCCTTGGCTTCGGTGCGATACACACGACGGCCAGAGAATGGATGTGAGCGGATAAGACCTTTCTTCGTCTGTTCCTGGCGCTACCTTGCCAACGCGGGAAATGGCGATCAAGTATGGAAAAAAAAAAAAATTAGGAAATTTTTCCTGAAACTGATACAGCAAAAATATGTTCATGGTTGCAGAAATAACTATATGTTTATACATTTTCATTCCTATGGGCAAGACTGTGTTATCCTTCAGCACTAATGGGAGAAGCTTTGGCTTTTATGGGCTGACCTCTGACCTGACACTGGGCGTCTGGTCGAAGGTCGTGCTAATGGGATCTGAAAGACCCAAACGTCTCATGCTTTACGAACTGCTTTCGATGCACAAATAAAATATTCTTTTTATGTCGATGGTTTTAGTCCCGAGAGAAGTACTGACTGATACTAGGTTTTACATATAAATGTGAAAGGGACTTAAAATGACTAATAACAGAAGAGAGAACAAATAATGTAGGACTGATGGAAGAAGTGGACAACCTGCCTGTTTCAAAAGGGATAGGCTGTAGGTGTTAGTTAGACACGAAAGGTAAACGAATTGTTGACCAAACCCTATGGGTGGATGAACTGCTGGATTGACTGTGGACCGACACCTTCAACCGGGATTCGAACCCATGCGCTCGACCCTGGGCGGCCCGTGAATGCGTCGTGGTCCCTATGTATTCGATGCATTATTCGTCTTCCTTTTTTACGAGTTATTTTCGTTTCATTTTAAATGACAGTTTAGAAGAAGGCGTCACCTTGATGTTATTCCTCAATATGTTTACTGACTCTGAACACATATACGCTAACAACCAACTGGTGTCTAGCAAACTTTAGATTCACAAGACCTGAAACAGCTGGTCTACCCATTGGTGCGTTCTCTGCTGGCCGCTGTCCACAACAGGTAACCACAGGCGGCAGAGGATAGTTTATACAGCCTCTTCAGACTCATCAGGAGAGTGACCTGCCATCATGGTTGACGTGAGGCAGATTGCCAGACAACCTACTCCAACAGAGGGAGATCGGAGAGACAAGACAGAGAGATGAGACTATGGACGCTTTGGCCAATCTGGAGATGTTAATCATGTGAATTGTAAACTTTTGTGGACAAAGATTCGGACACAAACTAGAACACTATGTCTTAGAATGTGAAAAAAAGAGAGCCGTTAAGGGACAGATCTAAGCAAATCCTGCAAGATATGAAACAACACCTTACTGTTAATGACAAGATTCATTAAATCTTAAAAGCTTGTATCCACTTTTTGCATCTAGTCGGTAAAACCGTATGAAACTATGCAACGTATGTAAGGAAGCACAAATAATGAATCAACTCTGTAACATCCATTGTAATATCAACCCACTGGGGTCTGCTGACTGAGACCCTGTGTGACCTCTGCAATCCTTCTGCGCTACCGCTCACGGGACGAGCATGGGGGCGACAATAAACCCATGTCGGAAGCGTACCGGCACAAATCAATCTGTCAGACGACACCCGCAGCTGACCACAATGAGCGGGCAACAACATTCCTGCGGCATCCATCCCTTCCGCCATACACCCAGGTCATCCAACCTCCTGACCCGTACAACCCCCCCCCCCCAAGCATCAACCAACCGCCACGGAGATCGACTGTTAGGAACCCGAAACTCTGTATGTATACAAACGAAACCCCAAGGGTGTGCACCTGGGTCCGATGTCTTACCACCTCGCCCTCTACAGCGTCCATCCACACACTCTGCTTCATTATAAACGACAACTTCTTTAAAAAAAAAAAAAAACTTCGATGTTGACATTCATGTGTCACAATGATACACACTAGGCTAACAAGTCGACTGCATCGAAACAGCTGATGATATCTTCCGAACATATCAACCTTTATGGAAAATACGGAAAGTGTGGTTTCTATCTTCGATGTCCACCGAGGGAATGGACCCTTATGAAGGGTGTGACGCTCTGCACACAGCCACAGGTCCATTTTCTCTACAGACGAAACATTTTTTTTGGAATCTGTAGTGCAAATCCTCTCGCCGTAATGAAACACCAAGAACGAAGCGTCTCCAAGCCTTGAGCGCGGTCGTTACCCTGCGATCAGCACGGAGAGTAATCGCAAGACGTGACGCATTTTTTTCCCCTGCACGAGAAAGCTTTTCATCGAAGTCCCATCAGCACCTTCGTCTTCCCCTACGGTTCAATCTTCCTGAGCGCTGATGAACAGGAGCAACACCTTCATCACGAATCAAAGTCATCAGCGAGCAGGGTTCCGTTACCATCCTGGCAATCGCTGCAACGCTATTAAAATAACTATCAAGTACCGTACGGACGATAGTCAAGACAGGCCTTATAACGCACATCAGGGAAAAAGAAGAAGGCCAGCAAGAGCAACACTGTCACAAAAGGGCAACGGTGTTACGAAGATTGCCGCGTGTAACACGGGTGTGACAACTCTGGTGCTAAGCGCAAACTTCAGCTGCGTGTTTACCGTTGCACAGGCACCTCCAGCGTCCGGACTCACGGGCAGAATTTCCCATTCACCTTTACCTCAACAAATGTTCAAACTGAATCACATGAACCTACAAGGGTAATAGGTACGCAAGCTCCTGTCACGCAATATGAATATACGTTGAACTATGGCTTTAACAGCGACGTCTGTCCCATTCTGTGCATAAGCGAGTGACGGACAAGCAATAATAATAATAATAATAAAATAAAAAACGGAGCCGAATTCCAATGAAAGAAAACCGCAAGTGGGTTTCCACAACACGTTTGCATATAATGGCTGAACTTTCAGTGGGAATTTACGTGTGTAACTGAGCAATTTAATGAACGAATGAGCTCACGATCACGGAACGAAAAAAAGCGACATCGTTGTTACCTAATGTCGTCGACGGCTGGAGAATGATGGAAGACATGTTGCCTGCTTTAACATTCTTCACACGTCAGGGACGCACTGCAAAGCCATTTCCAGCCCCCCCCCCCTTTTTTTTTTTACAATCTCATACGACCTTTTGCTATCACTTGGTCTCACGTCTTTCATCGACTCACAAATTCCTCAAATACTAGTGAGCTAACCTGGCAAGGCTGGTTCTTCAGCAGACACATTACACAGGTTTTTTTTTTTATGCTTTGTTTCCTGAGACTTGCGGCAAGGCCAACTGAATGCCCTAATCAAGGCCATCTCCTTTACAATATTATTTTCATTCCTACATATTCGCCATTTCCCGCGTCAGCGAGGTAGCGTTAAGAACAGAGGACTGAGCCCCAGAGGGAAAACCCTCACTTGGCCCAGTTTTCTGTTCCTTCTTTTGTTAAAGTAAAACAGGAGAGGAGGATTTCCA
>JAYMFT010365190.1:0-22355 GCA_038088735.1 Panulirus argus
TATATATATATATATATATATATATATATATATATATATATATATATTCCTTCCAGGAAGTCGTAGTACTAAAGAATCTGAACTTGAATTCGGTGGCAAATCATCGCGTAGGCTGCAGCAACTTATTTCATTTGACTTCTGTTGCTTTAGTAATCACTGGGGAGGGAAGAGTATACTTATATGTTTTCATAATACCTAAGCAGATTCTGTAATATGATTCCCTAAAACTGGTGAGTACATGAAACTAGTGACTGAAGAACTTCAGTTAAATAAGGCTTAATTTAGGGTTAGTGGGAACCTGGGCCCCTGAGAGGAATTTTACCACGGGGTACAAAGTTTTTTTCGGGTCCCCTTCCCTTCCCATTAGTCATCCTGTATTTATCTACTACGGTTTTATGCCGTGAGCTGTAAGACCAAGAAAGATGTGGAAGATGTGCTTTAAGAATATTTCAACTATGTTGGCTCACACAAAATGTGAAAGCTAGTCTTCAATATATGCAAACATTTTCTGAGATCTCAGGAAATTCCCGAGGCCCCTTTTGTACCCACAGGCTCGGGTACGATTTACCCCCTGCATCTCCTCTCATTGACCGTGGCGGGAACCGCATCCCAGGTGAGGTTTCACCCGCTGTGGGTTGTAGTGTCAGACTGTATGCAGCCATCTGTTTGCATCCTAGGTTCTTCAGTGAATTGATTTTTATCTTATTTGCAACACTCAGTCCTCGAAACAACTTGTAACCCTCAGTCCGCGGCCTAATCTCCACCTTTAAGTCTCTGGGCTAATCTGCAACCCTCAATCCCCGGTCTAATATTCTACCTTCATTCCTCGGTCGATTCTGCAACCCTTGGCTCTCAGCCTAATATGCAAACCTCAGTTCCTTGTCTGATCTGCATCCCCAGTTCCCGTCTAATTTGCAACCCTCAGTCTCCAGTCGAATCTCCACACGCTGTCCCTGGTTTGATTTGCACCCTTAGTCCCTATTTTAACCTGGAACCCATATGGTCTCCCTAGTCTTGTCTGCTACCCTCAGTCCCCTGTCTAATCTGCAACCCTCAGTCCCTGGTCTTAACTCCACCCTTAGCACCTGTTCTAATCTCCAACCATAGATCCAGGTCTAATAAGCAACTATCAGTCCCTGGTCTATTCTGTAAACCTCAGTCCCTGTTCTGTTCTGCAACCTTCAATGCCCGATCCAATCTCGGTTTCAGCCCCCTGTCTAATCTCCACTCCTCAGTCCCCAGGCTAACCTGCAACTCCCAGTCCCTAGTCTAATCTCCATCCTCAGTCTTCGGCCTGATCTACAACTTTCGTTCCCGGTCTAATCTCCACACTCAGTCCCCAGTCTAATCTCCATCCTCAGTCCCCGATCTAATCTGCAAACCTCAGTCCTCAATCTAATCTGCACCCTCAGTCCCCAGTCCGCAACCTTCACTCCCTAATCTGATCTCCAACCTCAAGTCCACAGTCTAATCTGCAGCCCTCATTTCCTGGTCTAATCTGCTACCTCAGTCCCTGATCCAGTCTGCTCAGACTTGGACAGGGTATCTCAGTGGGGTAGATGGAATTTTGGTTAAGTTTAATGCCTCCAAAACCCAGTTTCTGCCTATTTCTATTTAAACCCTCACACAACTTTCCTTTTCTTTTGATGGATCTCTAACTGCACTACTAGAAATGATGAACATACTTGATGTCACCGTAACACCTAACGTATCGTGAAAAAATGACATTACACAAATAGCTAAGTCTGCCTCTGCATCTGTTTATACAAAGTATTAATCTGCCTTTGTATGGATTACTTCTCTCATATATACGGTGCCTCTAGCAGTTCAACTTATCAGCTGTCCCAGCTTGTCTTATGTCATAAAGTTGGTTGACTTTCTGCATTTCCTAGGGGTTTCTTTGGTTTTTGCTCCTAAGGGCTGGCTGCTTGTATGTCCCTACCTTTATGCTGTGCCTTTATTTTGAAGAACAAAATATTCCATAGATGAGGTGTTGGGCTAATGGCCACACAAATCTTTGAATATGACGTGTGGTCTGACTGGAGGGAGGGTTGGAGGGTTTTGTTTCACCAGTTAAGAGGATTGTAAGGAACTGCTCAGTGGGGATGCAGTTCACTGGGACAAGATGGCCAGTGCTGTTCCTGTTTTGTTTCCTTGATTTCACTCTGAAAATACAAAAGTTTGTCCATATTTTCATTTTCTTTGGTACCCATATCAAACATCTTCAGGTTTATTAATAAGGAAAATATGAATGTTTGTACCAAATTGCAACCTCAGTATTACAACATATGTGTTTCCTTGTGTGGGGTTTTACTTCAATTGCATCTAGGGCATTTATGATGCCAAATGTATCTTCACAGGATCTGTTATCTTTGCAACATGTGGGTTGCCAATCAGATTTTTCTGTATGTACTGAAACAACTTTGTGTAGAGTGATGCGTCCATTATTGTAGGGTGGTGTCCATTATTGTTTCTCTTTTTTCTCTTTGGCTATGGGCAACTCTCAGGTTATTGACCTGGTCTGTGTTAAGCGAAGAGGTATTTACACCCCACAGACTGCTTGTTGCCTAGACTTGTGTCTCCTTTGACATGAAAGAGAGGACAGAAAAATGATGTTTTTAAATGAGGGATTTTGTAAGTAATTATTGTAAGTATAGGGAAAACACTAATTACTGAACTCTGGCATATAAAGAGTGGAGTTAATGTAATTCTTTTGTGTACTAAGACACCTCTTTGTACAATAATCCTACATGTACATATTTTTACAAAGCTCTTGTGACCCAATCAAAATTTTCTTTTGTCTCAGTTGGCCCTCCACTGGTCTTGTGTAATCAGCATAACAGTATTTATGACAGTGAGCTCCAGCAACAACTATGTCATGTAAGTTTCGTGCCAAAACCCTCTCACCCATCCTTGTATCTTCCTGAGATTTCACATTTCCCACCATTCATGATGGGGTATCTGGAAGAGTCTTGTAAGCACATAAGTCCACACATTGGAGAAATTTTTCCAGGGATGGTTGCTTTTCTCATATTTATATTGTTGCCACTAACTATATATATCACAGGATAGGTAACTGATTTGCCGCTGTCCCTCTGCCTACAAGTGTGCTGAAGCTCAGATGGACCCCTGCTTGAACTTTTTCAGCTTGAGTTTTCCAAGGCATTCTTATTGATAATGTAAATCCAGCATTTTGTTTCCTATGCTGTATCAGGAATGTTTTTAGTAATTCATTCATGCTGTAGTAATGGTGTGGAATCACTTAGGTTTTCAGCAAGCAAGTGCTTTTGCCCTAACAAAGTGTCTCAAGGTTTGGTCAAGCTGCTGTTTTGCACCAGGTTACCACAAATTATGTAAAATCCCAGTGTCTGTCTCTAATCTCTTGTTAGATTTAGTCTGCTCAGTCTCACAGTCTGACTTCCAGTTCCTTGGTTGATTGAAGTCATGACATCAAAGACCTGTAACAAAAATAAACAGTCATTTATAAGCACACTAGTAATGTAGATCAATAATGGAGTAGAGTAGACTTGTGAATGTTGTAATTTTATCTTCATCCATAATGGGTCAGATAGGCATTTTAACAAAAGGAATTATTACAAATATGATATATAAGTTTAAGGTTCCTTACGTGTTCTATAAGAAAAACTCAAAATTTGTGTTACTACCTTATTGTCATTCATAGATTAAAAGAGTGAAATAAAGTCTGTTTATTTGTTATCAAACTTCTCCTGCATATATGGATATAACTTCAGACTCATGTTGAATGTCTAACTAGAATTTTGGGCATAAGTAAAGCATCCACATTCAGTGGTATAAAGATATTTTGGTACTGCTTTTTGGTACCAAGCACGTAATTTGCCTCAGGGACAATGATAAATGATCTTGTTTCAAACATAAGTTCATTGATGCATGATCCATGATTTACTTCTTTAGATACAGTTATGTTTAAATCTGTATCTAGCCTGTGTTCTTTAAAAAAAGTTATGTAGATTATCCTTTCTCTAAGCTTAAAGGATGACAGAACCCCAATGATTGCAGATTTTTTTCCCAAGGTATTTATTCATATCAGTAGAGTTAGTAAAACTTGATTTAAGATCCTGTAAAGGATGACAAAACCCCAATATATTGCAGAATTTTTTTCCAAGGTATTTATTCATTTCAGTGGAATCTGTAAAATTTGATTCAAGATGTACTGAAGATGTGCAGGTCTGTAACTTTAACATTTATTACCCTCAGCTCGGATATTAGTGTTATGGACTCAATTCTGTTTTTGCTCTGCATGTCTAGGTAGAACTGTAATTACAGGGTTTGAGCTCTTAGTTAATGTTCCCTTACCTAGCCATACCTGAGGCACTGAGCTAGTACTGATAGGGGCATTTAATTTCACCTTTTTTTAGCTTTGTTTTTCTTTGTCTCTAAGACAAGATCCAATGTTGTAATGATCCAGTCTCTTCAATTTCTTGTAATATGCTGTTTTGTCTAAGACCCACTTTTGGTGTTAGAAGTACCTCCAAAATCATGTAACATATGCATACTTCATGTCTTCCTGTGGTCATTTTAAATGTACTTCATAAAAATCAAGATTATTATATATGTAAGCATGATACAGATGTTTCCTTTCCTTGCAGATAAACAGCAATGGTTTTATATCCTTCTTAACGGAAATACCTAGTTTCTTCAATGTCCAGTTCCCCCTTGAGTATCCCATCATTGCTCCCTTCTACTCAGATGTTGACACTCGGAAAGCAGGAACCATCTGGTACAGGTGAGATGAGTAGTTAGGTAAAGGTGAGGAAAGAGAAGGTAAGACCATTTGGCAGTACAGGTTAAGGTAAACAGAGTGAGTCAAATAGTATTTAGGAATCAAAGTTTGTAAAGGGAAGGTATGTAGATTATGATATAGAGTAAATAAGAAGCTGAACAGAGACAACCCAGTGAATTATATGAAAGAGGTGAGGTTTTAGACAATAGAGCTTTATCCCTTAAAGAACTGATTAAGAAACATCTTTTGCTGATATCAATCACTCTGATGACTCATATTTGTTAAACTCCTGAAGATATGGCTATTAAAGTTAGTGTATCCTCTGCAGTGAATTCAACCTTATGAAAGCTATTTTCTGAAAATATGATAAAGCGGATTTATATCTGTGGAACTTGAGATTTAGTTACCACTGTCCAGTATGTAAATATTTACAGTGCAAGTAATGAAAGCATTTTGAACAAAATATCTTTTCATGCCATCAGTAGCTCTTCATACAGACCTCTTATATCAGAAAAGAAAGTAAAGTGAGAAAGTATGTTATGAACATCTGGTGTGTATCTGGTGAAGTCTATAGGAGTCTTTTGCCTCCACATCCTGGACTGGGCCAAGGCTGTTGGCATGGGTCATTGGCTGTCCAAGCTGTTTGAAGCCACAGCCCACAGGCTTACATAGCCCCAACGGCCTGGCTGGTCTGGTACACTTTATAGGTACTTGCCCTTGTTCAAATTTTGAGAGATTCTCGTAGATAATCTGGTCAGTGATAGCATAATATCTGTAAATCAGGAAAAAATCAAGAGTTTTAGACTAAATAAGATGCTTTTGAATAGTGATTATACAGACCATCAATCATATCATAAACCCTAGGGGTAGATGAAAGAGACATTAAAGAGACAGATAAGGAGCAATTATTGTATATATTGAATTCCATTTTACTTATAATGGCACTAACATTAATGCTATCCACAGCCTGTTCAAGTAATTATTCAGGTTGTATCAGTCATTGCTTTATGACCAGAAGGCAGTAATGCTCAAAGCCAGTCAGATATACAATACTGCAGCTACTGTAAGTCATAAGCTGCAAGTGCTTTTTGGTCCACATGGAAATTTTAGCCATAATACCAGAATTATACTGGCCCGATTCCTCTTGGATTCATTGATTCATTCAGCGTCCCAACTGCTAAAGGGTGAAGGCCTTTGAACTTAATAGTGTGATGTTGTAATAAGTTTGTCTTTGCTGTTTAGGAGTTTGACTATTTCTATCTATTTTCTCATTAATACAAGTTAACAGTGTTTTATATAAGGGCCAGGTAAACAGAAATACATTTATGGTGTATTTTCCATTTCAAGATTATTGCTGGAAAAATTGTACCCTCAGTTGTCACCTTTTCACCTCCAGGGAGACATCAGACCCAGGCACAGTGTCAAGGGCCAAGTTTGATTTGGAGCAACACTTCAGCAGTGCAACTGACTTCAATCCACAGGGTGTCTTTATTGTCACCTGGGATGGTGTTGGCCCATACAACCAGAGGACAGACAGGGTAGGTTCTAAGAACACATGAGTTGATGTGGGCCTTTGCATCCATCAGCATTCATAAAAGATAACAGGCCAGGGTACATGCTTGGGTTTAGTAAGATCTATTTTTATATAGTGACCAACATGGCATGGGCAAAATAGCCCTAATCAGGGTCATCTCAGGTAAAAGGAAGATAGGGTAAGAAAAAGTATGGAGGCTTTTTTCAGAACTCATCAGTTGTTTGTAGACCTGACTCTTGAAGATGGAAAGATTATAGGAAGAGGGGAAGATAATAAAAGGAAGAAAGTTCCATAGCCTCACTGTTTAAGAGAAGAAAGAGCTATTGCAGCATAAAGTCTTCATGTGGCTGGTCTTCACACAGAGGTCATGGGAAGCAGCAGTCATACGTGAGTCACAGTTCTAAGCTCTGGTATCAGGGACACATGCATACAGCTTACAAGAGCATTAGTCAAGGTATAATCTGGAAAACAAGGAGAAGGCAGCAATATCCTGGCATTCAAAGAAGGATAGTTAGAAAGAGGTGATTCTTGGAGAATTAATGAGATATAATGCTTTTGATTCCACTCTGGCTAATTGAGAGCTGGAGGAAGAGCCACCCCAAGTATGTGAGCAGCACCCCATACTGGAGTGAATAACACTACTGTAGATATGATATAGCTGCTCACAAGAGAAATTATTATGGCATCTATGCAGCACCTCCCAACTCTTAATAAGCAGGTACTGTAATGTTCATTTTACTGGGGTCCCAGAGTAGAGAGGAGAATAATGTTATTCTTACATTATTGCAAGATGAATTGTGGTGATTTTAGATTGAACAAAGGAAAATAAGTGGCTATTAGAAAGAGATATAGATAGAAATTGACTTTTTAGCATTTTAATTTAACATAAAACCAAGGGGAGACTAAACTGTTAGTTGGAAGGATGGTGTGAAAAATATTTTGGGTGGTTAGGGCCTGAAAGTGCAGAAGGGTGAAAGGCGTGCATGGGATAGAGTGAATTGGAACGATGTGGTATACAGGGTTCAATGTGCTATCAATTGACTGAACAAACGCCTGTGATGTGGCTAGGGGAAACAGTAGAAAAGTCTTTGGGGCCAGATTGTGGATAGATTCCATGGCTTTGGTGCATTGCACATGACAGCTAGAGTATGGATGTGAGTGAATGCAGACTTTCTTCTTCTGTTCCCGGCACTGCCTTGCTGACATGGAAAATGGCAGACAGGTATAAGAAAAGGAATATATATATATATATATATATATATTTATTTATTATACTTGATTGGTGTTTCCTGTGTCAGAGAGGTAGCACCAGGAAACAGATGAAGAAAGACCCATTCCCCCACATACACATATATATACATACATGCACATATATGCACAGTACACACATATACATACCAGCATATACATATATACATACATATACACATATACACATGTCCATATTCACACTTGCTCGCCCCCATCCATTCCTGATGCCACCCTGCCCCACAGGAAGTAGCATTGCCACCCCTTGCGCCGGCAAGTCAGCGCCAGGAGACAGACGAAAACGGCCACATTTGCTCACACACTCTCTCTCTCTCTCTCTCTCTCTCTATATATATATATATATATATATATATATATATATGTCCAAACCATTTCAACAAACTCTCTTCTACACTCTCAACCACACTCTTTTTATTACCACACATCTCTCTTATCCTTTCATTACTTACTCAATCAAACCACCTCACACCACATATTGTCCTCAAGCATTTCATTTCCAACATATCCACCTTCCCCTGCACAACCATGCCTCACAACAATATAATATTGTTGGAACTACTGTTCTTTCAAACACACCCATTTTTGCTTTCCGAGATAATGTTCTTTCTTTTCACACATTCTTCATTGTTCCCAGGACCTTCACCCCCTCCCCCACCCTATGACTCACTTCCACTTCCATGGTTCCATTTGCTGCCAAGTCCACACCCAGATATCTAAAACACTTCACTTCCTCCAGTTTTTTTCCATTCAAACTTGCATCCCACCTTACATCCCTAAACCTCAATAAACATGAATTTACTTTACCCTCAACAAAAGAATATGCACTTCACCCTTGAGAAATTCATATTTATTATACCCTCAGTAAGCTAAAATTCACATGACCCCAGCAGTGTCATCAAATATATTTTCAAAGGCTTTCTGTGGATATAAGCATATGTGTCTCTAAGGGTAAAATTGTCATATATCTGGTTGCTAAGACTAGTGCTTCTGCTGGTTTGAGCACCAGCAACCTGCCAAGTGTTTCTCAGGCTATCTTTTTTTTTGAGAAGGATATTTATTTTTTACTACTCTTGGCTGCCAATTGATTTTGGGAATTTGGCTTCTAAGCACTGTATTTCTTCCATCTGAGCTTCAAGATGGTTTTGCTCTTACCTTTTAAGGAGCAAAAAGCCTGAATTCTGAGGGCTCAGAATGCATGATCAGGTGGCTGTTTGCCAGCACTTGTGGCCTCCCTAACAGCATCATTCCACCACCAAAAACCTATACCTGGTTGCCCAACAGACTTTTAGATATACTGATAACCTCTTAAAATGAGAAGTATTGAAGCAACCCCACATTTCAGCCACCAAACTCATGAAAAACTGTCTAAGACTTATTGGAAGCATCTCTCAAATAAGCATTCCCTCACATAAGCCAGCTGCCAAGCCCCTGTTTATAAGAGAAATGAAATGCAAACGACTTGCATTTTCAGGGAAATACAAGGACTGGAGTGAGCAACAGTGGAGTTAGGTGATGTTTTAACGATGAAAGTACGAGGCTGGAGAGTGCCAGCCGATGTGACTCTTGTTTCACAGTGAAGATGGTGAAACACTCAGACAGTGTGATATTCTGGGTTTGTTTAGTGGTGCAGTAGGTAGGGGAGGGTTGTACTTTGTACCTAAAAATGCAATGAATGGAGAGCAGTACATTAAGGTGCTAGAGGCTATCTGCTTCCTTTTTATGAGGTTTGCTGGTGTGATCACTTTATGCAGGATAGTGCCTCCTACCATGAGGCTAGAAAGGTGATGAATTGGTTATCAGAGGGAAACATTCACTTGCTGGAGTGGCCCGGGAATTCCTCAGACAGTTACCCAATTGAGAATTGCTAGAAATAGATGAAAGTAAAGCACCTCATCAGTGCCTTGCCTCATTCAGGGGATCAAGACCCTATAGACCCAAGACATGCACTTAGAATATTTCAGGAACCTTGCTAGCTCCATACCCAGACATCTGCACATGGTAATCAAGGCCAAAGGAGAGATGACAAACATACTAATATGTAAGTGTGACATCATCGTCTTTGACAATATATGAAGGTGGACAAGGTTTCTTTTGCAGACACTATATCTTCATTTTACCCTTGACTAACACATTTACTTCAAGCTTGACACTCATTTTTACTACACTCTTGACATCACTGTTTTTATCCTGATCCTCACAGCTAAGGTCAAAGGCCAGGGTTAGGGGGTACTTTTTGTACACCCTTGATAAACTTAAACTCACTTAACTCTTGAGAAATCCATCTTCACTTCACCCCCCACAGATGCATCTTCAACTTACGCTTGACAAATGCATCTTCGTCACACCCTTGACATGAGTTCATTTGATCTAACTCTAGTGAGTCATGTCAAACTATCTTCACTACACCCTTAACAAATATGATCTCTGACTGAACTCTTAAGGTAAGGTCTAAGATCAGAGGTAAGATGCTTAGTGTTAGAAAGAGAATAAGAAAAAGTCTGACCCAAAACAGTATGTTCTTCCTCCTGTGGATGGAGACATTATAATGTGCAGATTTAGGAAAGCTGATGAGAGTAAAGGAAGAAGAGTCTGAAATATGAAAGCATAAATCAGTTTTCCACTTTCTATTACTATCTATGAAATTTAGGTACATTCCATAAAAAATCTAGAAAAAAGGCAAGGCTTTGAAATATTTTTGTGCTTTTTTGATTAGCAATCTTTATTTGCTTTGAGTTGCTTTGTTCATTGTGAAAAGTAGCTTCTTCAGTTCAGATAGACATGGGTATAACTACCAGTTATGTAGTCACATAACTGCTATCTTAATCTTTGTGATATAAACATAACAATTTTCAAGATACCGTAGATAGAAATCATGTGAGTAACTTTTATTATAGACTGATGTTATGGTGTACAACATGCACTTGGAAGATTCAGTTGGGTTATGAATTTTTATGTTTATTATTAGGAATCAGTACACTGTATGCCTTGTTCTTTAAGTGGTACTCATTGCATTGCATGCCTTGTTCTCTAAATGATAATATATATCAGCTGCTGGATTCTACCAGCTTGAAGTTATGCTCTGAGGGAAAAG
Source organism: Panulirus argus (assembly GCA_038088735.1). Lineage (NCBI taxonomy): Eukaryota > Metazoa > Arthropoda > Malacostraca > Decapoda > Palinuridae > Panulirus > Panulirus argus. The sequence goes on from JAYMFT010365190.1 coordinate 10,657, forward strand.
TTACATTCGGTGAGGTTTTATCATTAGGAGAATAGTCTCATCAAAGAACTTATCACTCCACTGGAAGTAGTGCAGCCTTGGGCTGCAGGATCCTTTAGAAAGGTCCTGAAGATCATGGTCTTGGGTTAATTATAGACAGATATAAACCACTGAAGTTACATTTAATCAATACATATATTTATGCTCTAAGCCCTTACAATTTTGGTTGTACTTTAGTGGTTAAAAGTCGGTGCCACACATTTAGCTAATGTTTTTTTTACAATACCTCATGCTTTGAAATTACAATAGATGGAGTGATAAAACTTCAACAAGAGATAATCTTGCTTAATAATCTCACTTAAAGATATGTCTTTTGGTAATATAATTTAGGTCAGAAATCAAGATTACAGCATGGTCCTTAGATGTGAGTGCTGAATATCATGTTTATCAAATCAGTGATGCTGCAAGTCAGGGTAAAGTGAGTGATCAATAACTGTTGCTGTCACAGTAGAATATCATGTCTTACTTTACACACATGTAAGTGAACACCTCTGTGCCACCTGATTATGAATTCATGTAAGTCCACCTTCAGGTGGACTTATATTTCTCCTTTTTCACATAGACATTCCTTCCTTAGGTGAATACATACCAGTTAGTCATCGTGACTGACACCGTAGACACATATGTCATGTTCCACTATGCTGATGGTGGGATTCAGTGGCTTCAGGGTGATGGTAAGAACCCTAGTGTTCCAGATGCTAGGGGTCAAGCAGGCCTTATCTCTGGTGATGGAAGGTACTTCTTACTTAAGGGTTCTGGCACTGACCAAGTCAGAAGTCTTGACAGGTAAGTGTCATATGATGCATGCATATGTTACATGACCATTAAAGAAGCTCATAGTTTCTTGAGATCAGTTTTTTATGATTCTAATTATCACAACAAATTCCAGAAAGGTGTTTCATTGAAAGTTTTGTAAATATTTCATTGTCTTAAAGTAACCTGAAAATGTAGCATTCAAAAAGAGTCAGGTATTCAAGTGAGTACTGTAGAATAAATGTTAATATTATACACATATGAGACAGTACTAAGACAAAATGTGATATTTTACATCATCTCTACAGAGGTTTATGGTTATTTTATCACTGGCTATATAGTTACAAATTTCACCAATTTGTCTTTAATGTTTTATGTATCCCAACAATATTGGTTAAGACTTTTTTAGAGCATGCTTTTTAACAGTGTTTTACATACAATACTTTGATGAAATACTGCCCCTAGATAGATAGATAAACAGATACAGGCAGGTAGGTAGATAGATAGATAGAGAGATAGAGAGATAGGTAGGTAGATGGGTAGATAGATAGATACCTTATGAACCTTGTAGAATCTGTGTTGTAATTGACAGCTCGGAAAACTTTACTGAAAGACATTATTACACTTCCAGCACAGTGTATTTTGTAAGTTTCTTGTAATTAGTGTGGATTATATTATGACATGCTTTACACGCAGATACATAGTAATGTGTCAGTAGATGATTTTGACTTAGTATCAAACATTTTACTTATTCTAAACATTTAGTGATACATTAGTTTCAGTAGTGGTAACAAAGTAGTGGTATCTGTAATCCTTTCAGCTCTTTTCTGCATCCTTTTCATGTTTTCTTTCTGCTGGTTATTCACACTAGAGCATTGAGTGAGAGTATTGAACAGAGCAATACTTCCAGTCTCAAAGTATTTGCTCTGAGTTGAAAGTTCATCATAGGTATAGATGTACATTAGCTCATCAAGAGTAAACAGGCTGTTCATTATAATCATCCATTAGCCTCCTTTCAGGTGATGCAAATCATAGAAATTCTTTAGGTACTATCCACATGTAAGCTAGGTATTATGTAACTAGATAATTCTTGATGCATATAGAATCTAAACATATTTACACATGATACCACAAGCAAGTAAAAACAATAATAAACTTAAATACAACAGCCAGTCAAGCTACAGGTCACTGCAGGGTAGTGACACTTATGCAATAGTTGGTTGGTTTGTTGTTTGGGCTATAGGCCTGTTAACTCATAGGATCATTAAGGCTATCAACATCCACCTACATCCACCAACCAAACTCTCTTTAACGCCTTCTTTAGGCTTTAAGGATAATTCTCAAGACTGCATGCACTCTCACTATGCATATGGCCCAAAGTGCTGCTTATGAAGGATGAGCATGAATTATAAAAAATCATATATATTACCTGGTGAATGAATTCTCATATGTGAAATATTCATAAATCTTTTATAATCATATCAGCTTTAACACTGAAAATACTTCCTATTTTTCAAGTATTCCTTATTATATTTTTAATTTTTTTTCTTTTATTTATCTACTTTCCTTTTTCCAGCAATACAAATCCCAATATTATTCTTAGAGTCATTAAGGACACAGTAGCATGTTTAAGACCACAGATCACTCATAAACTCAAATGTGCTTGCCTAAGTCTATGTTAGCAAGACCGTTATTAGTAATAAAGTGTATAAATTTTTAAAACATATAGGTACAAGCTGATTAATTGTGATTCCTTAAATGATGACTAATATATCTTTCCAAAATAGCCGTTTCCATACATTAGCTTTCAAATATCACCATTTAAGGAATGGCAATCTTCCACCAGATGGAGCAACTGTGATAATCCAGGAGTGTGGATGTTTCATGTTGGACAGCTGACTTTGGACCAAAATGTGCAATCCCCAGATCTTGGCACTAGTGATGCTACAGGACAAAGTGCTGAGGCAGCACAGTCTTGTGCAATAGGAGGATCCATTTGCCACTCCAATGCCTTTTGCAGTGACTACACGCCTGGTTTTTGCTGCAGTTGTAAAGATGATTATTTTGGGAATGGAATTAACTGTGTGCAGAAAGGTTAGTTTAACTGAATGCTACTGTTGTTGTTTGGAAGAGAGTTAATGATGTGAAGGTGCACTAATCCAATTGTGAATTATATATGTATCTGTACGTTGAGGGCAATATCGTTATGAAAAAGGTGGCAAGGTACCAAGTTTTCCTCAGGGCTTTAGGGCATCCCTACCTTCTTCCAGCCTCTACAAAACTGGTTTCCATTATATGATATTATTTAGATAGTAGATAGAAAAGAGCTTCATGGGTTAACTGATGGAGTTTTTATTTCATTTGCAATTTAGATGAATTTAGGTAATCATGATTATCTGTTTAAGAAGCCATTTGAAATGTATTGGTTTAGGGACACATCAGAAATAACTTAATAGGATTGATTAAGACAGCTGTTGCTTTTTTTGGAGCATTTGTGATGGTGAAAGGCCATGAAGATTAGGGAAAATATGAGGATGATTACTCTGAAAGAAAGTGAAATAGCCGTGAAAATCAATAGAGCCTTTGAAAACCTCCTTCAACTTCCGTAGGAGCTATGATATACCATTATTTTCAGTTTTGGTTACCAGGAAAATTTGGATGAGGTTCTTTTGTTTTCAATGAGCATTTCACATACTTTTTCTAAATCAACCTTATATTTTCCCTGATCATCCCTAGGGATAAGGGGGGAAAAGAATTCTGTCCTCGTATTCCCTGCATGGCATAGAAGGTGACTAATAGGGGTAGGAGTGGGTGGATGGAAATCCTCCATTCCTGTATTACTTTCCAAAAGAAGGAACTGAGCAAGAAGCGAAGGGAGGATTTTTCCCTTTAAGGCTCAGTCATCTGTTCTTAACACTACCTTATTCATGGCGAGCATGTATGTGAAAAAAAAATCCTTGATGTTTAATATCTAGTTTTATAGGGACTGACAAGGCATGGCCAAAAACATACCTCAAGTCCATCTTGAGTGAAAGGATAAAAGTCAAAGAAAAAGAATTTAGTAATTAATCAGATCTCCACAACTGTTCATAGACCTAACTTTTAAAGGCAGAAAGGTTATCAGAAGAGGGAAATTTATATTGAGGAAGAGAATTTACAGCTTAATTGTTTAATCAAAGCAGGTATCATAATGGTCAGTTCGAGGAATTCGGTCCTTTTGGAACTCGGTCTTGCCCACCTTTGGGTAAGGGATATGTGGATCAGATTTTTCTGGTGAGACTGACTGTGGAAAAGTATCTTGTGAAAGGTAAGAAGCTGTATGTAGCTTTTATGGATCCGGAGAAAGCATATGAAAGAGTCAAATGGAATGCTTTATAGGATTTGTTAAGGATATATGGGGTAGGGAGACAACTGTTGGATGGTGTGGAAGCCTTTTATAGAGAAGCAAATGCATGTGTAAAAGTGGATGGAGAATTGAATGAAAGTTTTGGTATACATGTGGGTGTGGGGCAGGGCTATGTAATGTTGCTATGGCTTTTCAACATATATATAGATGGAGTGACAAGAGAGATGAAAGGAAAACTGAGGAAAGGGGATGCAGAGTTGGAGTGTGGTTGTGAGATATGGCAGCTAGTGAAAAACCTGTTTGTGGATGATACTGTGTTGTTTGCTAAGACTGAAAGGAAGTGCTGAATTTTGTGTATTTTATGATGAGTGTTAGTGTAGGCAATTGAAGGTAAATGCAAGTAAAAGTAAAATAGTCTTGTTTGTAAGGTAACAGAATGAAAGTATAGACTTTTGTAAAGCCCTAAAGAGTGAGAGAAAAATTGCACTAAATTGTGTTATAGATATGGGGGTAAAGAGACTAGAAGAGGTGACAGAAATAAAGTATTTGGAAACTATGGGTAAATTTGTAAATGTGGAAGGAGAGATAAGTGAGAGAGTGGTACAGGGTGGAAGAGTCATTATCATTATCATTAATAGAATGATAAAAGTTAGAGGTATAAGTATGGAAGTGAATAAAGGATTAAAGGACAGCATAGTCCTCCCAACCATGCCTTATGCAGCTGATACATGGACATGGAATTAGTCTCACAGAGGTCAAGAATCCAGGCTGGGGAAATGAACTCTTTAGGAGGGATATGTAGTATGACTAGATAGAATAAAGAAAGAAATGAGAGATTTGGTATGGCAGGGAATGCATAGAGAGTTGAGGAGTGTTAGAATCAGTGAAATGTAATACCCAGAAGTGGTTTGGACAAGTGGACAGAATGCCGGATGGGGAGTTTATAAGGAGAGTGTATGACAGTATGGGTAAAGGGGTTGATGTTAGAGGTAAACAACTTGTGACATGGGAAAATAGGGTGGAAGAGAACTGGAGATAGAAAATGGTGGAAGAATGCGTGGAATGATGTGTGTGAGGCAGGTATGTAGGGATAGGGATAAGTAGTGACTCTTTTGCTGTGGCCATCCCCTTGGTGGGAGTTCCTGGAGGGAATCGATGTCAGAGATATTGATAGATAAATAGCTTGAATATTTGAAGAACAGCATTGCAATGATTCTGGGCAGAAATGAAAGCAGACTGGTATTCAGGGTAAGTGAAGAGTTTTATGGTTTAGTATGCACTGTCCTTGATGAGACAGACATCAGAGCAGCATCGATTACACCATGATTAAAGAGATACAAACATAGTAAATGTGATGTGGAACTTCACCACTGCCAAGATTACCTCAATTATACACTCAGCACAACATGAGTCACCTTAGTCAGGAAAACAGTACCTGTTCCTAGGAAAGCCAGTAAAGAAGCTGCACAGGGATGACCAATAAGCTCTTTCAAAGTGCTAAGGTTGATGTTCCAAGGTGGGAGATAGATGTTGGGCATACCCAATTAAAAATGAAGGGAATTATATTTTGGTTAGAAGACCAGAAGAGGGAAGAAATATGTATGTGTAGTGGGAGGGTTTAGAAGCTTAAAAAGAGGGCAAATATATTTGGAATTCATGTTAGGAGCCTTATTATTTGTTCCAGAACATTTAGGAGGGAAAAATAAAGGATCTTGGCTATATCAGAACTCTTCTAGTTAGAGCTTAAACAATCTTTTTGGTGTACATTGAAGTCCCCTGCATAAAGAATTTCAGTGCGTGGTTATGAAGAGAGCCGTGCTTCATAGCAGGAAGTAAAATAGTTGAATTGTACTCAAGTTGAGGAAATGGGTGGGAAGTGTGCAAAACAAATAACCAAATTTATAAGGGAAAGAGAAATTTGAAACCAGGTGGCAGCAGAAGAGGGAGAAACAAGACCCAAGGTATGAGCAATGGGAGTTTTACAGTACAGTAGGTGCAAACCACCCCAGTAGAGATCAGAGTTAGAGATCTGATAGTGTAGAGGAGAAGAAGCTTTGGACAGTTGGGTTTCAGAGAAAAGAAGATCAGGAGAAGATTAATGTTGTTCTAAGGGGGAAGGTTAGATATGAGACTGCAAATGTTGTTGAAATGAATTTAGAAAGATCCAGGTCTGGACCCAGTTACTTGATTGTCAGTCAAGGAAGCCCTGGAAACTGTTCAGTTCTCCTTGACCTGTAACACTACTCCTATTCGGTACCAGAGCTTCCAGATATAGGTGTACTGCCTTAACTTCTGAGTGAAAGGAAGAAAGAAGTAGAATGGAGAAGAAAGGGTTATGTGCATTATGCAGTTAAAGTTGAAATACTTAGTTTATTTGGAAATTTTACTTAAGAATATCACAATACTGCATAATTTCTTGTATTCAGAATGGCCTATAGATATATTACGATGGGTTCATCCAACTAATCAGTGAATGGTTTTAGATGGATGTACTGTCTGGTTTTTGAGTGAGAGTAATGTAAAATCTTAAACATGTAAAGCCTGATGTAATCTGAAACTTTCATATTGTATTCATATACCCCAGCAATTTATTGATGCAATAGATTTTGAGCTTTCAGTATTAATGGATAGGAACAAGTGATGATCAAATTATTGTGAAATAAAAAATTCTTTCAATATGCAGAGGAACCCCTACGTGTTACTGGAAAGGTGATAGGAAATATCAACGGTGTTGAAATAGAAGATTCTGACCTCCACGCCTATGTACTAACAGCAGAGGGACGTAGCTACACAGCTATATCAAGGATACCTTCACAAATTGGTTATGATCTGCAAAGCATTGTAGGTCTTGGATCAGGCATTGCCTGGTTGTTTGCCAGACCTGTTGATAGTGTCCTCAATGGATTCTCCACTACAGGTAAGTATTAAAGCCACAACTATATCTTTAGTTGTATACAGTCTCAAGAGAATTTACATAGGTGAATCAGTATTGTAGTTAAGATTATATAAAATCATTTAATGATTATAGAGTATAAACTAAAAGACAGACAAGAATCCAGATGCACAACAAACCCTAAGTTATGTGTGCTAAAATAGAAACAATAACATTCTTGTACCTATTACAACTTAAAATTATGCCTCAGAAGTGGTTAGGTGTGTATTTATATTGTTTTACATACTTTAAGCCAGGTAATTGCTCATGTCAATGAGACAATCATACTTTCTCTACCTGGTCTCTGTCATAACTCAGCAAGCAATTGATGTTGTACAATGAAAAAACAGATTACACAGCACAGTTCAGGTCTTCTTTGAAGTAAACAATGAAAAGTGCATAAAATTACAAATTTAATTTAAAAGGCCTATGGGAGTGGAGCTCCAGTCATTGGTGAGTCTGATATCATTCACTTACCTCACAAAATGGACTTGAAATGATACCCACCTCAAATGTCTCAATATCAAGAATGATAATGTGTCATGCGAGACATGAGTGCACATATACTTTGTGTTTGGCTGCATGGTAGTGTAACTATGCTTATGTTCCCCTGGGGTGTAATAGATTACTTGAAATAGAATACTTGAAATGATTAGGCATGAATTGTCTAGTGCTGTAAAGTCAAATCTGTTCTCCTGAAGAAGTTTCAGATATGAATACTTGGAGTTATGTGTCACTGTCTGCTCGACTTTATAGCTATAAACAGCTAAATTTGTTGAGCCAGAATTTTTATCATATGTTAAACTTGCATGTTTTGGTTCAAAATTTACTTTTATTTGAAATGTGATATAAAATCATTGATTTAAATGTGTTAACTGAATTTCATAGTTAAGCTATTAACAATGTAGATCACACAGCAGAGTTCAATTTGTTTGTGAAGTAAATATTTAGAAATGCAAAAAGCTATAAGCTTAGGTCTAAAGACAAATATGAATGAAGCTTCAGTCATTTTCTCTCACTTACCATATCACTTATACTTGAAATGATGAGGCATTCCTTTTTCAGTGTTGCTATTCTGTTCTCCCGAAGTAGCTCTCCTACAGAATTGCTTTGAGTATTGTGTCAGAATTTGTAGCTGTCAACAGCTAATTGTTTTTAAGCCAGATTGTGTATGACATCTCAAGCGTACAATTATTTTTAAGGATGAAAGACAGCATCATGTACCGTTGTTTGGAAAATTAATGCAGTCACTTATTTAGATGTTTTGGCTGAATTCAGTAGATAATCCATTTGTATCTAATTTTAGTTGTATCTTCATAATTTCATGGAGAGTTATATTTGACTTTGGAATCCTTTTGCATAATATTTTGTGAAATTCCTTTTTTATCCCAGTAATCAAATTGTCAGTGTTTAAAGTGGGATTAGGAAAATTAATTCTTGGAACAAATGAATTAGTAGCAATCCAAAATTCTCCATACCCCTATCCTAGATTTACCCTTACCCAAATATTGAAATAAACTCACTAAAACGTATCTTCTTCTCATCAGCTTATCATTACGTTAAGCTGTGTTATGCAGCTCCTCTCCTTGGTAGATGGAAACCTCAGCATCCTAAATGACCTCTACTTTTCCCTTTACAGGAGGTGACTTGAACCGTACCATGGAAGTAGATTTTCCTCAGACAGGTCACCATGTTGTTGTCAGGCAGCATTTCAAAGTGAGTGGAACCCAGTTCTAATTTCCACAACAGTTTACCATAGAGGATGTTTTTGTAAATGACTGACCTATCTAAATTACTTTTATGTTCAGGTCCTTACCTGTTTTTATGGCAGCTCATTGTAAATGCTTCTTATTATGTTTCCAGTCAATTGCCATTAGCATATTCTAATAATGTACTTTATTTCCAACCTTATTAAGAGTTAATTAATTACATCTACATTAATGGTAATCACTTGTAAAACATATCAATTATGTGTCCGTAAAGTGTATATTTCATTACCTTCACAGAAGCACTATTTCATATTTGTTTATAAATTCCATAAGATTGTTTCATCAACTTGAAATATCAAGTGTAACCATCTGAGTCATCTCCATCTGCATTGAGACCCTTGGCAATGATACCCAGATACAGAGAATTTATTATACTTATGAAGTTTGTTTATATGACTTGACTAAAACTTTCACCTATATAAGTTTAGTGTAGCATAATCTTATGTATATTTCATGATACAACTTTCAAACAGGGTCTGGATGTATTCAACAATATACGTGTCAAGACCCAAATTACTGGCTCTGTCCCAACAGTTCCTCTGGGATCAAAGATCGAGATGGATGCCTTCAGTGAGGAGTACACCAGAGTCAAACCAGGTAGAGATGCACTCAAAGAATTGGGTGCGTGACATCTGGAAGGATGACATTTCAATATAAATGATTTGTTGCAAGTTCTAGATAGATGTTACAAAGGTGTGGGATTACAGTAGGATGAATTATAGAAAGGTATTGAATGAGATGGAAGATAGGGAGAAGTGATAAAGAAATAAAATGTAAGGATATGATTAGAAACTGGAATGAGAAAAAGACACTGGGGAAAAGATGGTCTAGGGAGAGGAGTCACAGATGGACAGGTTAGGTAGACTAATCATCACAGGCAGACAAATGGGGGTGCAAGGGTGCACAAAAACCTTTTGTCTCTCTCTAAAAAGTAAGCTTTGAACTTGTGAAAAGCATTTTTCTTTTTCAGAATGTGTCTATATTGTAAGTTACTGAAGAAAATACCCCAAAAAACTGGCATAATTTCCTTTACTGGCAGTAGTATATCCTTGAAGCTGCTGGAGGCACTTAAAAGAAAGGAGCTCTGGGATTATATGATGATGATAATGATAATGATAATAAGGAGTCTAGCAGAAGCAGGGAGTTCTCATCCTCCTTGAAGGCTCAGGTTGGGGTGTCTGAACGTGTGTGGATGTAACCAAGAAGAGAAGAGAGTAGAGATAAAGATAATATATCTGAGGAAAGAAACCTGGATGTTCTGCCTCTGAGTTAAACATAGCTCAAGGGTAAAGGGGAAGAATGGTTTGGAAATGTCTTGGGAGTAAAGTCAGGGGTTGGTGAGAGGACAAGAGCTAAGGAAGAAGTAGCACTACTCCTGAAGTAGGAGTTATGGGAGTGTGCGACAAAGTGTAAGAAAGTACATTCTAGATTGATTTGGATAAAACTGAAAGTGGATGGCAAGCGATGGGTGATTATTGGTGCTTATGCACCTGGCCATGAGGAGAAAGATCATGAGAGATGATTGTTGTGGGAGCAGCTGAGTGGGTGTGTCAGCAGTTTTGTGTATGAGATGGCATATAAGTGATGAGTGATTTAAATGCAAAGGTAAGTAATGTTGCAGTTGAGAGAATTATTGATGTGCATGGGGTATTCAGTGTTATGAATGGAAATAGTGAAGAGCTTGTGGAGTTGTTTGCTAAAAAAAGACTGGTGATTGGTAATACCTGGTTTAAAAAGAGAGAGATACACAAGTATATATATGTGAGTAGGAGAGATGGACAACAAGCAGTATTAGATTACGTATTACTTGATGGGCATGTAAAAGAGAGACTTCTGGATGTAAATGTGCTGAGAGGGGAGGCTGGTGGGATGTCTGATCACTATTTTGTGAAGGCAAGGGTGAGGATTTGCAAAGGTTTTTGAAAAAGAGGAAACAATGTCAGGGAAAAGAGAGTGGTGAGAGTAAGGGAGCTTGGAAAGGAGACTTGTGTGAAGAAATATAGGGAGAGATTGAGTGTAGAATAGCAAAAGGTGAGGGCAAATGAAGTGAGGGGAGTGGGTGAAGAATAGGAGGAATTTAGGGAAGCAGTGGTGGCATGTGCAAGAGATGCATGTGACAGGTGAAAGGTGGAAGGTGGGCAGATTAGAAAGGGTAGTGAGTGGTGGGATGAAGAAGTAAAGTTACTGGTGAAAGAGAAAAGAGATGTATTTGGGTGGTTCTTACAAGGAAGGAGTGCAATTGATTGGTAGATGTATAAGAGAAAGTGGCTGGAGGTCAAGAGGAAGATGTAGGTGTTGAAAAAGAGGGAATATGAGGGTTGGGTGAGAGAGTATCATTAGACATTAGGGATTTTTTTGGTTTCAGTCTCAGCCTGTTATCACATTCCCCCTTACCCACTTCGCTGATGTTCCCATTTGTTCTTTTTTCTGTTGCACACTATTAACCTTGTTCCAAAACATTTTTTTTTTTTTTTTATACATATTCACAATTTCCTGTATTAGCGATGTAGCATCAAGAACAGGTGACTGAGCCTCAGAGGGGAAAATCCTCACCTGGCCCATGTCTCTGTTCCTTCTTTTGGAAAGTAAAACAGGAGTCAAGGATTTCCAGCCCCTTGTTTCCACCCCTTTTAGTCACTTTCTAAGACATGCAGGGAATATGTGGGAAGGGGGCCAAGTGGGGATTTTCTCTCTAAGGCTCAGTCTTGTGTTCTTAATGCTACCTCACTAATGTGGGAAATGGCAAATATGTATGTAAAATAAGAAAGAGGAAAGAATATATATTTATTTATTTATTTATTATACTTGATCGCTGTTTCCCACGTCAGCGAGGTAGCGCCAGGAAACAGACGAAGAAAAA
>JAYMFT010365201.1:0-22355 GCA_038088735.1 Panulirus argus
ATATATATATATATAAAGAATAGACAAAGAAATGAAGATGATATGGAGTGAGTATTTTGAAGGACTGTTGAATGTGTTATAGTGTTTGTGACGTGTAGGTATGCGAAGCGAGAGAGTCATGGAAAGTTCTTTGGTGAAAAGGGAAGAGGTAGTGAATGAAAAGTGGCAAAACGTTTGGATTGGATGGGATTACAGTTGAATTTCTCAAGAAAGGGTGTCATTGTTGTTATTGGTTAGTTACTATTTTCTGTGTATGTATGGATGGATCATGGTGAGGTACCTGAAACCTGGCAGAATACCTATATAGTGCCGCTGCATTGAAGCAAAGAGGACAAAAGTGGACGTTCGCGTCACAGAAGTAAAAGTTTGCTGGGTGTACATAGCAAGTTGTGTAGGGGAGGTGGAGACTGAGAGAATGGTGGCATGGACAGAGCATAAGCATCCTGAAGCCACATTGTTCCAGTTAAGTACTGGAGAGGTCATAGCCTTCATCAGTACTGAAAGGGTCATAGACTTTACCAGAAGGAGACTTTGCCTCTCTGAGAGATGATAGAATTTTATGGAAGCTGACCGGGACTGTTTTATATCATGCAACCTTCCTCATCGTATGACCTTCCACCAAATTTCGTGGTGCTAGTGAATGGCCTAGTATTTTACACCTCTTTTGGTTCTGCTTCTGGTTTTACTTTAATATTATTATGTTGCCCATGTTTTATTCTCCATAGCACCGCAGTCGTACACTTGTCCATATTCCCTTTCCCCTGCCGTCTCTTTTAGAATGGGTGAGTCTGCTTAACTAACCGTACACGGTACGCGTGTCCAGAGAGTGTGTTATTGGCGTTGTCTGCATAAAAGATATTCAAGCTCACGTTCCATCCTGGGTAAAGGAGTGAGTTGAATCTGTTGTGTACTTTTTGAGTAGCATTGGTGACAGGACGATACTTTTAGGTACCTTTATGAGCAACAGGAATTTTAGGTTACGTTTAAAGTAATGGTTTTTGATCAGAAAAGGAAATCACAGGGTCATCACCTCTCGGTAATTTCTGGCACGACTCACTGTTAAACATTTTGTGCTCGATGTCGATCCTCTCACACTTTGCCGAAAGCGTTGCTTATATCTCTGTGTATAGGCAGTGCTTCTACCTCTATGGGGAAACGTAATGCTTTTTACGTAAAGGCATTTAACTTGTGGTACAGGCCCATCGGAATCTGTTTATTGTTCTTAGGAACATTTTGCCTTTTACTTTCAAGGCGGAAACAAGTCGTTAGTTCTTTGGATCCATGTTTAGAATTCTCGGATTTGTTCCCAGTTTCCTCCTGGCTTCCTCGAATCGAAGGGGAAAGTATCGTGCCTTAAACATGGCGTCGTTGTTGATGAGAATGTAGAAAAGGCCAGGTGGTGGTAAAATACTAATCTGTTTCTTGTCCCTGGCTCTCATGAAAGACGATGATCTTGATAACTATGAGAGATCGCGATCATCATTTCAGGCACACATATATCATGCCCGAGTCCTCGTGCCATTGTGCATATCATAGTTACATTCGAGTCAACACTGAAGAGGCAGATCTGAGTTACCAATCCAAATAGAGATCATTACATTAAGTGCAGCATTCACGTACCTGTCGACCCATAGAGTTTACACAGCTATACACAGGTCAACTTTTAATGTATACACAGCTACATAGATGTCAACGTACAGGGTATACAGTCTACAAAATATACACGCCAACACACACGTCAGCGTAGAGGGTAGATGCAACCATACACAGGCCAACACACTCGGTATGAATAGCATCCACCACCCCTACGGGTCAATACACTATACACGCATAACCGTATACAACGCCTCCCGAAACAATGCCTCCCCCGCACTAAAGCATACCGCAGCCAAAGCCTGATCGTCACGCCATGAGCTCATCCCTCAGCCCCTGGTCTGGTGTGGGTACCCCAGCAAATCAAAGTGTGGCGATAAGTGGAACAATTGTCGTGTCCCGGGCGTAGCGGACCCCACAGTACCAAATCACGACTTTGATAATTACTAGAAGAATTTAGTAAACAACATACAGTATCTCAATTGATGATATCTGGAGCAGTGAAGTAAACCAGCCGTATCATACAACGTGATACAAGATCACTAGTGTGATGATAACTGAAACTTTCTTGCAGTCACAAGAATGGCGATAACTGAAAGTGTTATATACCACTTGCAGCACACACTAGGATACAAGATCACAGAATTCATGACAGTCATACGAAGACTCCCATTGCTCCCCTCTTGGACTCTTTAATGCCATCTTGCCCAAAATTTCTTCAACTTCTATAACTTTAATGTTATCTTTCGTATGTTTTCCCTACAGTCATTCAGACTAAAACTCCTCTTCCATTGGATATATTCTGCCACGAAGGACTGTTATCTTCATATCCACGCGCGGGAATCCCCTATGCGGGGGATATCAACGCACACCTCATGGATGGGTTAGTAGGCTCTACCCGGAATGATTCCAGTGGTACCGATGCCTTTCCATTCTCCCTTTCTTAGCGTCTTGGTTCAGATAATCAAACACACGGCACAAGTTCCCTGACCGTCACGACCACTCTTCCAATATACTCTCACTAAATTTGCACTATTTCTTCCCCGTTACAGTCGTCCAACCACAATCTTATATCTTTTACTTCTGATTGGGCAAGTCCATCCTCTGCGTAAAGGAGTGTATGTCTGATTTAGCTCCGATCCTTGCTCGCTTAATTCGCCTTTGTCTAAAAACCCCGATTTTATCTTCCCCTTGGAAGCTTATCTTTGTGCAGCCGATCCTCAAGAAAAGAAACAGTTTTCACCACTCTGACCATCGCTCCGCTTTACTCAACTCTTCTGTCTCTAGATGATTCGAAAGTCTCTTAAACTCTCACTTTCTTAAACACTTTGAATCCAGTCCCCCTTCTTTTCTGATTACCAGTACCGATTTCACAGTGAACACATTCAACAATCCCTCAGAATACTCGCTCCATCTCCTCTTCACCTCTTCCTCATCTATTACAACATCCCCGTGTGCTCCCATCACCTATGCTTTCATTTGTTTCCTTGATTTCCTCACGCTATCAATCTCCTCCCAGAATATTTTCTTGATAATCACTTGGATGCGGAATTTTGTAGCAGGAGTAGATAGAGAGAGAGAGGATGTGCTACCTTGGAGCTAGGCTGAATGACATATTTCACAAGGTTCGGGACATAGTTAGGGACATTGTTGATGACGGTATAGTTGTTATACAAGCTGAAAGTAACGCACGGTATGGGAATGATTGGAAGAGGTATCAGGCAAATACAAAACTCTGTTATCACTCGCACCAGACCCCATAGTTTAATGTATCTCTTACCGTTGGCCCACACAGATTTACACCACTGTCTAGACTTCGACCTTAATCAAGACCGGTTGTTTAGAGATTGCTAGCGAACTCCTGCTTGGGAGTTGACATTGTCTTTAACCTGTCGCTAAAGTTCCATATTAGGAGATTAGTAAAGGAGACAAACTATCCTTTGGCAAGTTGTAGAACAACATTCAAGTATATGGATAAGAAAATACTTTGCAAGTTGTTCTCATCCTAGATAATGCCAGAGCTAAAATATACCTCTGAAGTTTGGTTAGAGTACGTAAAGATACAGAAGCACAAAGAACTGTTAGAGAAGGTCCAGAGGAGTGCAACAATAATGACAACGGAATTAAGAAAGTTGAGTTACAGGAAAAGGCTACGTGTCTTAGATTTGCTCACCATAGGAGAGAGAAGAATTAAGGTGACCTGACCTTGAAGTTATCTAACGAGCTTGATGATATAGACAGCACACAGCTCTTCGAAAGGTGCTGGGATAGAACAACCAGAGACCACATCATGAGATCGAAAAAGAAACCTCTTTGAAACGATGTAAAGAAGTACTTGTACAGTATAAGAGTAGTAGTGAGTGGACTGAACTGAATGAGAGTATAGTAATTGCAGACAGCAAACAGGCGTTTGAAAGTTTATATGGTTGCAGAGATGGTTGAAGAGATGGGACTCCATCCTTCCCCGTATAGTGCAAATAGGTAATTTCTCTCCCTCTCTCTGTCTCTCTCTCTCTCTCTCTCTCTCTCTCTCTCTCTCACGTACACACACAGGCCTTTGATACTGTCCCCCACAGAGGACTGATGATGAAGTCAAACGTCCCACTTGGGGTCAGAGAAAGGCCACGCAAATGAAATGACAGCTGCCTAACTGAGGGGAACAGAGAACACATATCAGAGAAGCCCTCACAAGAGAGGGCGAGTGTGACGAATGGGATTCCTCAGGGCTCAGTGCCGGGCCGATTTGCTATTCCAGTTCTAAGAAAGTGATCTGTCAACCGAGTTGGATTCAGACTTGAAAATGTTTGATAAAGATGCTAAAATCTTGAAAAGTGCGAAGCAATTGGGACCGTGAATTATTGTCAGAAAAGAATTCAACTGCGTTCAGATAAATGGCTAATGAATTCCTACCATGGAAAATGAATAATCGATGAGATGGGAAGGGGTTTAAACAGACCAGAGGATGAGTACCTTATTGTGAGGAATTAATTACATGAGTCTGTACTGCGAGAAAGAACTAGGGGCTGACATTACAATGATCTTGTCACCACATCATGTGAAAAAGATCTTAAGGAAGGTAAATTACGATTTGGTCAACCGTCAGAGTTGCCCTCGGGTACAAGGAATGTAAGATATTCAGAAAGATATATACAGCGTGCGTGTGTCTGACCTAAACTGGTAATGTACCGCAACAGTCTGGCTCTTTCACCCTAGGGTCCACATAGAACTTCAGGAAAAGATTCTTCATGCGCGAAATAAAGATATCGTACCAGATCTGAGCAGAAAGAGCTACGAAGAGAAGAGGGAAGATAGAGAAGCCCCTCAGTCTGTCCACACCGGAAGAGAGGAAAATAAGAGGAGACATGACGACCAAATATTGACGTCTAAGACCTCATGACGATGACAACACATCACACAGGTCTTTGGTGCGAGAAGAGTCCAAGAAAAAGAGGAACACAGTTGGAAGTCAGGGCAATACAGCTCACGGAGGAACGCGAGAAAATAGTTCGACAACGAAAGAATTGTGGCCTCGTGCAACACGCTAAGCAAAGAGGAAGCAAAACGTAATGTTTGCCTAAGGAAATTGAAAACCTATGTGGAAGTAAGAAGGATAAGAGTTAGGGCCCCGAGTGTGAAATTCACCCCGTGTGAATAGACAAACAGTGACAAATAAATGGTGAATGGGCACTGGGCCTAAGCTGAGTTTGTATGTGTATGTACGAGCACACACACACACACAGGAGAAAAGATATGGTGCATATATATACAAGGTTGAGAGACGGGGCAACGCTAGTGTAAAACTCTCATCCCGTAACACGCAAATAATGACCACACGCACACAAATGATAATCACACGTACACACACATAAGCACAAACATACACACACAGAAACAGCTATCATACAGACGTACGCGCACACAGCCATGTGTACACATACACACACACACACACACACAGCCGGAATCCCTCGCAGACATCGAGTAACGACAGACATTTTACTGAAATAAGATTTCTGCCGTGATTGAGCCAGACGCGTTCTCTCTAATGGAATTTTTTCACCCGCGTTGTTAAGCTGCTAAAGATCCGAATTGTGGCCGACAGGGGGTGCGTGATGCGTGGATATTCGTGCGTGATGGCTGGTTGATGGTACGTGATAGGGGATATCCGTTCGTGATGGCCGGTTAGTCAGTGATAGGGAATATTCGTACGTGATGGCCGGTTAGTCATGCGTGATAGGGAATATTCGTACGTGATAGGTGTTAGTGATACGTGAGTGGTGGATATATGGACGTGATGGCCGGTCAGTGCTACATGAAAGGGAAGATATCCGTTCGTGATGGCTAGTTACTGATACTGCACGTGAAAGCTGGTGCGTGATAGCTAGTTAGTGGATATCTGTACGTGATTGTTGTATGGTAACATTAGACGTCTGAATATCTGTACGTGATGACTCGTTTATGATAGGAAAAAAGGTAGTTATAAGTATGTGTTCACTGGCTGGCGATGATCGGCTGGTTTCTCACTTGCAAAAGGTTGATATCTGTACGTGTTGCTTGATATTAGTATGCGGAGCTGGTTAGTGATACCTTGGGTTGAATATTCGTACGTGGTGCCAGCTTATAGATATGGCAACTCAAAGGGTAAGGCGTTTTGATTTCTGTTTCATCCCGTACACTTTGAAGTTTTGGAACTCTCTACCCTCTCATGTCGTGACTAACAACTATGGCCTGGCCCTTCTTAAAAGGCAGGTTTTCCATTTTCACCGGAATTCTTGAAATATTTTTTCCCTCCGTTTTTATTGTTTTTCTTTCTCACTAACCCTCTTCACATCTTAGTTAAGGTTCGGCTCCGATGTGGACTTTTGGACGTGACTAGAGACTCCAACATAGAGGGAAAAGTAAGTGTCGGCCAGTGTTGCTTGTTCGATGGCGCATCGTATACGATGGCTGGTCAGTCACTGATGTAGAGTGAGTAATCGCAAGTAGATGGTGAATATCTGTATCTAACGGTATGCTTGTTCTTCGGTGGGTATAGATATTTGTAAGTTGATTTTTATCTTGATGATTCCTAAATAACAAATTTTCGTATATGTAGGTTTGTCAGTACTGCATGAAGCTGAAGGTACCCATCCAAAAGGATGGTTTGTATAAACAGAGGTTAGAATGGCGTAATTGCATAGCGGTTACTATTATGTGAGGGTTGTTTAGTTTCACGGAGAAGGTAAATGTTCTTTTGTGAAAGTTGATTTGTCATACATACATGGAGGCAGCAGAAAATCATCTACGTTACATCCTGCCCAAGAACCACATTTTCTACGATTGCTCATATCTTCTCTTGAGACGTCACGGCTAAGCGAACTGCCCAGTCGAGGTCATCTCATTAGTGCTACGTACTGACTGACATGTTGTCATCAGGCCACGTGGATCCTCCAAGAACTCACACCATCATCAGATCCTGAAGTTCTTACTATGACTCTGTGTCATCATCAGATCCTGAAGTTCCTCCTCTGACCCCGTGTCATCATCAAATCCTGAAGTTCCTCCTCTGAACCCGTCGACCTCTGGAATAACGAATATATCAATACAAAATCTCTCTACACTTGGTCAGTTATCTGGGAACTCTTTGCTGAATCATACCTAATGGCCCGACGTTCCTTAGTTTTCCCAGCGGTGAAAAGTCTTTTTCCCTCGGAATTCTACGTTTTCCTTGTGGCAAAAACCTCAACCCAGCAAGCCACTCTCAGCCCATGATTTCCCAGCGGGCTTAGGTTATTTGCTTCCGTAAACGGTTGCTGAATCCGGTTAAAGTCCGTGGGTCTGTGTGCGCGTCCGGACTGTGGTATAAACTGGATCCAAAAACCATTTACAGGATCCCACATATAACGCAGTAAGGAAGCTTGAGGATTTACCATCAGACGAAGGAAGAATAAAGTCTTTATAAAGGTTTTTCCGAACGGGATGACACAAGAACGCTACCGGCGGTGATCGCTGGAGCCGAGGGATAGGTCATTCTTGCCAGCGATCAGGTGGCCGCCGTACATCACCCGAATTCCACAGGGTAGTACTACAAGGGGATATTTTCGGGTCTGCTCCGAATCCCCTAAAAGGCAGAAGGGGAGTTTAAGAGCATTTTCGAGGTTTTACGCGAAGATATATGGCTTTTATGGGGGTATCCATAGTGAGGACGTGGGTTTCAACCCCTCGTTCAGGAGAGAATATAAAGGTATTGATGTATTCCCGCGGTTAAGACTGTACGCTACCTCTCCAACTTACCGACCCGATGTCATGAGTATGGAAAAGATATTTCGGTAACTTACCTCGTCTCTCACTCATGATTCTATTGAAAGGTTTGGAGACCTTAGAGAAAGAGCATCCGCAGTGCAGCTATTTTTGTCAGACAGATTCATATCCCTCGAAGACCTTACTTTGTTAATCTTGAGACGTTCTTTTAGAAATTTTAACAATACGTGTATGTAGTTATGCTGTTTGGTTCTCCGTTACTGAATTAGTGTTTTGCTTCGAATGATGCTGAAACTTTGCAGTGTGTCATAGCTACAGAAAAAAATTTTTGCTCTTCTAAATATTTGGCTCTCATAGTTTGATATATTCTCTTATGCAATGCAACACCATTGCAATGAATATAAGCCTTCTGTTTTTTTATACCAAAGCCGATGGAGCCATTGTTTATAATCATCTGGAGGTGTCAGTCTGCTAAATACATCAAGAAATGACGCCATATTTTACTGCCTACTACAAGATGTAAATCCCCGGGCATTATTATTCCTGCCAGTCAAAAATTTGGAACTGATTAAAGTCTCAGGACGTACTTGAATCCAACATATCGACAAGAAAACGACGAATAATCATCAGCAATAAGCCAGTTATCTACTAAGAGATACAACCGTCAAGGAGAATATAGCAGTCATCAGCGAGATGGTCCATGCAGGTATAGGAGGTATTAACCGGCACACGTCGAATCCCGCCCACTCTCCACGCTACCAGATATTGCAATCAGCTCGCCTCATTACTGCAGCTCCCTTGACTGACATGTCCTCTCGTGCTGAGCCCCCTTAGAGCATTCTAAGTGCTTCGTCCACACCCCTGACCCCGTCTAGACTGACAAGGCACAAAGGTGTTCCAATAGAGGATCGAAATCCTACCCAGCGTCAAGGGAGTTGCCTCGTTCCAACCGGGCACTCACGTCCACATGGCAGCCCGATAAAAGAGAAAAGTAATTGGCAGCAGCGGTGTCTCAGGTTGTCTTCATGTTCTCCTTCTGGTCATTTCCTCCCTTCTCCAGCGTCAAATGTGGTTGATAAAACCGCACTTCAGCAACCGAACGTGATAATCCAAGACGACGAAATCAGCGCCGGAGTGAGTTAGTCCCTATTCCCGCTCGGGGAACTCGGTTGCCAGACTACTTCAGCACTTGCCCGCTTTACCACACTGCTTTAAACTGTCATACATCAACCTGCTCTTTCCGCGCCCGAGTTTTTCTTCCCGCTTGTCATTCGTGACGCGGTGGACGCCATCCATCACAGCAAAAGTTAAACATTTTCAGTCAAAACATTCATAAGACGTGACCTATTTTCTATCACCGGTTGTGTATGGTAAACATTCCAGCAAGCGTTGCTCATATCACTCTCCTCCTAAGCGGTCTTTCTAAGCGTTCTTACCAACAGCAGCGGATGATTCGAGGAAAAGAGGTTCAAGGAAAAAAAGAGGAGGTTCATTTCTCACGCTTACAACCTCAGTCCTCAGGAGAATAACGTCTAGCTGATCAGAGACACTAAGGGTGATTTTTTTTTTCCCCTTGAAACGCTACAGCATTATCTTCAAACGAAGGTGTGTAAAGCGCCTCGCTTGAATTCTTCAGATACCCAAGTTAAGGAAAAGAGAATATCAGAGAAGGCTAAAATAGGCAGATAAACGAGAAACATTAATATATATAATGATCATAAGTTGAATTATACCAAAAAAAAAAAAAAAGGGGGGTTCTGTTTGGGATGAGAAAAAGAGGAAAATTTTGCCTCGAGATACGTATCTACTGTCTGAAGCTTTTTCTTTGTCCACACACACACACTTACTCCCACGGTCAACGGCAGTGTTCATGATTTACATTTACATACATGTACGACGATTATTATTTTCTCGCCATGAATATACTATAGAGATGACTTGGCCCTTGTTTTTCCCTTTTTTTCGAGATTTTTTTTTTGTTTTTTCAAGTGCACCCTGGAGTCCATGCCTTCAAGGGAGTGGTGGTGTTACCGGTGTTAACACGCTCACTTATGATATTCAACATCTATCTTTTAGATTTCTGTACTTCATAAGGATGTGCTAGAGAGTAGCCAGCATGATAAAGAGGCAAGTGGTCAGCAATGCGTGAACATCTTCGTCTCCTCACACGTCATAAAGGTTACTAAAGGCCAGCCCTTTGCAGAAGCCGTTCACACCCACTGATGAAAGTTACTGTAAACTTACACTATCTCATTTAGTGGATGAACAAAAGCGTTATGATTTTAAAGCACAGTTGCCTAATCCGTCTAAACAACGTAGAGTCAGGAACAAATGGCCGATGGCCCCCATTTCCACATATAGCATATCCAATCTCTTGCTGTCATGTATGATGGACGGAGACCAGAGCCAACTGTCCACAGCCAAGCCCCAGACGCTAATCCCTTGGTTTACCTTGAGAGGTTCATACAGTATGCCACGGTTCAGCCCGTTGACAGCAGATCGCTCCCCCAACATACTATATCGATCCAATTCATCCTATGACATGCTGGCCTCTCCCTCTCCTGAATATTCAGGCCCCATTACCCTAATGACTCCTTCCATCTCCTAAGGTATTCGCTGCCCCTTGCCCCATCCACTGCCGACACTAAAGTTCTCTTAGTCCGTTTTTCGTTTCTTTTCCTCTACATATGTCCGAACTATTTCCAACTTACCGGAGTCGGCCCTGTCAGTCTGACTTCGCTTACATCTCTCTCCCTCACACTCATACCTTCATATATCCATCTTTGCCCTTACATATATTGGCCTTTCCAGTCCAAATGCTCCTTCATGCACACAGGCCCTTAGCCCCCTCTACCATCCTGTAACTCCCTGCATCCCCACAGTTCCATCCACTGCAACATCCATTCCTAGGTATCTAAAGCACTCCACCTTTTCCAGGTCCTCTCCGTTTTAAGAACACTGACACCTCCCTATCTCACCTTTCTGCTGCAGTTCATTATCTTACCTCTGTTCACATTTACTCTTAGCCTTTCCTTTGCACACACACACACACACGCGCGCGCTCCCAAGCTTTGTGTCGTCAACTGATGGAGATTCAGAAGTCTGCCGGCAGAGCCATGTTATCTGCAGACAGTAACTGATTCGCCTCCCACGCCCATCCTCGCACTGTGCTGTAGATCTGCCCTTCACACCAAGATCTTCACATCTACTTCCCCTGTCACAATTGGAACGTTGTGGTATATACTGGGGGTCTACTACGTACTGTCGGTGGACTGAACCAGGGCACGTAAAGCGTGTGTGTGTGTGTGTGTGTGTGTGTGTATAAATGTGTACGCTCAGGCTGAATCATTTGTATATATGAATACGTAATAAGAAGACGCAGATATGCATTTGATGACTCGCTTCGTGAAGTATCAGCGGGTACACTTAACAGAGCGTGTGTCGCCAGGAGGCGCCCTTTGTTACTGTTGATGGCTCCCGTAGCACCGTTGCCTCAGGCACCAGACGACTAATCACTTCGCTGGCTATCGTGTGCGCTGCGTTCTTACTCGCATGGCCTTGAGAGAAGGCACCACTGTGAGGGGAAACATGTTGCAGGCCGCCTGTCCTCATTAGGTTGATTGCGATGCCTTGGCCGCCAAAGAACCTGAAGCTTTGGATCACACGGAAGACGACACGAGAGGATCCTCTCCGCTCAGTGAAACAAATGATCAAACACCAACAGTCTCCGATTCCTCATCCCGCGTGGCGCTCAGGTGAATGGACGGGATCAGAGAACCAGCCCAGATCATTTTGTAACCCCACGTCTTGTGAATGCGAAATATTCAAGTTATCTTCGAAAAGATAATGGAATTTATTTACGCAAATGTCTTGAGCTTTCGACAGTTCGAGTTGCTTCCTTTGATTACACAGCGACATTACGTTATTTGGCGTTAAAATGTGACAGGATAAGTCTTGGGACTGTGCATGGTCTTGCTGTTGAGGGAAGTTTCCATTCATTTTGGAAGTCAACAATATTTCTTTTTCATTGGAGTTTACTGTAAACCTTTTTTCAAACTCGCTTTGGAAATGCGAAGCGTTTGCAGCTCTTGGGTGGTCCATTTCAGACAAAAACTACAGTACTGTAAATGTGAAGTGGGGACTTCACCATAGGACATCTGTGAACCAACATATCATTTTATACAACAGTTTTCCATTCGTATGTAGCGATTTCTGGCTTAATGAACAAATGAGCAATCGATAGTTATTAACTCAACGCACACACATATGCAGGACCATATATACAGTGAGGGTGAGTATGGTCCTAGAATCATCTTGAATACCTGAAGGTGGTGTTAAAGTTCTTCCGAGTATAAGAGAAGGGAAGGACAGGCTAAGAAGAGAATAAGTATGAGAGAGATAAGCGAGAGGAAGATCGAGAAGGGAAGGAAAGGAGGAGAAAAAGGAGGAAGAGAGATAAAGGGAAGAGGAGAGGAAAAGATAGACAACAGTGATATAGAATTTAACATAGTGAAAAAAAATGGGTTTATAGATAAGGTGATTCTTTTTCTCGATAAGAATGAACGGGCCAGCATGATGTGATTAATCTCCTATACTCGGATACATTTCACATATTCTCATGCGTAGCAATCTGCAAATAGTTACATATTAATTATTACTTCTTTTAATCTTCTGTTGCCCACGTCATATAGAAAATATAGAAATCTAATCCATAGACTGATAAAAATGATGACCTATAGTGATTTAAGAAAGAGACTAAACATGTCCGACAGAGAAGGAAATATGAGAATATTCACAAGAAATTGCCTATGAAGCCTTTTTGATGGAGGAGATGTGTTGGAGGTGGCTTCGAAGTAACGAGAGGGTCGAGTCGTTTGCTTGAAGAAAATGTAAAGTTAATGACCATTTTTCACGCAGTGCGAGGATGAAGAGGTTGCTCAGAGAGGAGTGATGAGGTCCGTATAGGTGGCGCTGGTCCCCGGAATGAGGAAAGTGAGGGAAGTAACACGGGTCTTCAAAGTCCCAGCAACCAAGTAATCTAATAGCCAACAGCACGAGGGTAGATTGTGCTTTCCTCTCCGCGCTAAATGACTGGTTATCATAATACGTAACCTGAAAGTTAACACAGACAATAATGCCTCAACCTCAGTGGTTGAGACTTTCTAGTTGTCTCCACAGCCTCTCAACATTCACTTATCTCCGTCATCAGCCGCTCTTCCTTCTGCAATGTCATAATGTGTTCCTCATTCCTCAGTCTTAAAGCCTATGTATGGCGTCACTGGAAGCATTCAGTGTTGAGCCATTGGTCTCTAGGTTCACTGAGATTACGTATAGTATCTCACTGCTCAGCCGTTAGGTGTTTGTTGTTCAGTGTGAGATTTTCAGAGCCATATTTCTGTGGTGTCCTTTCTTTATATAAATCAACTTTAGTAATGATATAGATTATCAAAATGACCTTGAGAAAATAGATTATCTAATACTCTCACAATGGCAAGGGAGTTTATCTATGTCTTTATCAATACGTTTTTTTCCTAAGTCTACTCTACGTTTATTTTATTTTGTATTTCTTTCTTTTGGGCAAACATCAGATATGAAATATTTGTATGTTAGAGGCCATTCTGTGCAAGACTTCTCACCTATAAGGCTAGACAATACAATATTTGCGCGAGTCGAATCAATTATGTTAAGATATAAAACATAACTTTCCACAACCACGCTTAGGAATGCACTTGATAGGACTGAATTAGGTTTCCAGATATCCATGTGTATTAAGACTACGCAATGTCATTGGTCGCCACCACCTGCTTTGTTCTCGCCCTTGCACTAACCCCACACTATGCATAAAGCACATAAACCAGACAGCTCTTCCCCCTTCACCTTGAGCTTCGTTTCACTCGGAGCCAAACATCTTGGTTCCGCTTCTTATACACACTGATTATCTGTCATTTCTTTTCCTGATTACATCAGTAGAGATTCAGACACCCCAACCCAAGCATTCGTGGAGGATAAGCACTCCTCTCTATGCTCCTCTTTCAGTCTACTGTCTTCATTCACCAATCAACAGACGAAAGTTAAACGTTGACTAGTTACGTTGCATCCACAGCCAGGAATTCGTGAATAATATTGCGACACTGTACACAAATAAGATAGTTTTCTGGTGTGTTGCTCTTAATGGGAAACATATTCATAATCTGAAGGACTTTGCTGGCTACGTCTGGGTAATCACCTGTCATGTCGCGGGGTCGTGAGCCACTAACGCCCAAGAATAAACTAGGAACCCACCACAAATTTCAGACCTAATTTTCCTCCAGATGATAAAAAAAATGCATCTCCGCGTTCACACCAACATTCGCCAGTTAATTAAGATGTCTCACATGTGATTACTGGGATTATCCACTGGCCTGCGGCTTAAATACGGAGTAATTTCATACTTTTCCAGCGGGTTTATGGTCCAATATATCATATGAATTTCATGCTTAGCACGGTGATGTAAGGGATGACAAGGGGTCGCTTGGAGAACAGCGTACACGACGGTGTGCAATAAATAGTCTGCTGGAGCACGTTGCAAAAAGCGGTCTTTTAAAGCACAGTGCAGGAAGCGGTCTGCTGGAACAGGTGCAGGATATGGTCTGCAGGAAAAGGATGCCCGAAGCGATTTGCAAGTGCACTGTACAGGATGTGGTCTGCTGGAACACGTTGCAGGACACCGTCTGTCGAAACATGATGCAGGATGTGGTCTGCTGGAACATGGTGCACGAGGTGGTCTTCTGAAACACGATGCAGGAAGCGGTCTACTGGAAAACAGTACAGGGAGTGGTCTGCTGGAACACTGTTCATTAAGTGGTGTGCTGGAATACGATAAAGGAAGCGTTCCGCTTAAACACGATGCAGGAACGCAGAGCAAGAATTGGTCCATAGGAACACGATGAAGGAAGTGATCTGTTGGAACACGGCACCGGAAATGATCAGGTTAAATGCGGTGCAGGAAATAGTCTGCTAGATCACTGTGCACGAATTGGTCTACTGAAATGTGATGCTGAAAGTGTTCTGTTAGATCCTGCAGGGAGTGGTCTGCTGGAAACACGTTGTGGGAAGTGGTCTTCTGGAACACAATGTGCGGAGCGGTCGGCTGCAACATGGTTCAGGAATTGATCTGCTCGAACACTATCTACGTAGAGATTGGAACAAGTTGCGTGAAGCGGTCTACTGGAACACGGCGTAGGAAGCATTCTGCTAGAACACTCTGCAGGACGTGGTCTGCTTGAACACGGTATACAATGTGGTATTCTGGAATATAATGCAGAAAGCGTTATACTAGATTAGTGTCAAATACTTCAATGTCTGGGACCATGACCAAAGATTTCCCCAGTTCCCTGGAAGTAGAAGACCAGAGGTGTCACAGGAGAGAAGGTTACCAGTAGACACAGCACCGCGAAATCCGTATTCCTGATGTGAAGGAAGAGAATAAGAACGTATTTAGAAAGGTGAAGGTTAAGTTGAGTTTAAATGTTTAGAGACAGCTGAAGGAAAGCGATGTGTTGATAGTTGATTAAGTTGAAGCGGCTTTCTTTAGGGATAATTTGCGCCAAGACATACTTCCCAAAAGAAGTTTGGATCTTAAGACAGACGAAGTAGATGAGCTTACTAAGAAGCACATTCCATGAGGGCACGAGGAGGGAAGCCATCTGATCAATACGCCTTGCGTCATACAGTAGAGCTAAGTGAAACATACTATTTTCCTGACAGGAAGGTCTCTAGTTTATGACATTGGAAATAGATCTTTTACGCAATCTGCTTAACCTAAAAAATAATTGAAGTAAACAAGAAGAATTATGTTGAATCCATTACCAGTACATCACACAAGTGATTACAAGGAATGGCGGTACTGTAGAATTTATGGCTTACATACCAGGACCAGAAGATTTACGATAAGATCCTTCGCTTGTTACTGTCCAGCCGCCGTGTCACTCAGAGTGTGTTGCCCTCACAGGGGATCTAGGAAAATTTTCTACCTTTTCGGTATTTTAGTTTCAACATTGCCTTTAATTACTAGTTTTCATTACAGACGTAGAAAATCAGGAAAAATACAAAACAGGCAAAAAAAATCAATTTTCTAATCCAAAGATAAATCATAAGACGAAAGATTCAGTATGAAATCATTAACAAAAGGAAACAACAATGAAAACGTTGGCTCCGTAGAAATCTTATAGAAACCATCAAAACATTAGATAAAACCGGGTGATTTCAGACACTGCGGGACAGCACCGTAGCTGAATGAGGAGTACCTGAGATAATGCAAATGGGAAAGGTGGGTCGTTAGTGGCCGGCATAATGCGATCAGGAGTGGCTGGAACAATGAGGGTAATGAGAATGTTGGGAAGTGGCTCAAGTGGTGGTGACTTGGAGGCCGGTTTGATAGGGATAGGCTGGCTTGCGATGGCGTGGGTGAATTCAAGAAGGCGTGCCGGATGGGTCGCTAGTGGTTGGCATTATCATAGCAAGGGGATGGGTTGGCAGGGGTAACTGGGTGGTAATGGTGGTGGAAAGGCCTGAATGGGAGATGTTACGATAATGGGGATGTATAGGATGGGTGAGGGACTGCTCAGATAATGGGGGAAAGGAAGGAAGGATAGGGATGGCTAGGTTAATGGGTGTGAGGGGGCAGAGGAGCTGGCTAGGACGATGGGCTGGAGGAACTGGATGTATAGTGAATGGGGTGACGAGGCTGATGGCTGTCATTGAAGAGTAGCTAGACGAACTAGCGTGTAGAAGAGAGCTGGTAGGTGAGAGTGATAAGGTAAACTGGAAGGCCAAGTGAAGTGTGACCAGGAAAAAATGGGAACTGGTGAGGTTGCGTTGGGATGTCTTTTGGATAGTGAAGATCAGGGGTCGAGTGGGTGTATTTGAGATGATAAAGGTTTGGGATGCTAAGTGGAGAATGGTTATTGTAATGGGGTGCTGAAAGCCTGTGTAGGTGGATGCCCTCGAATGATGGAGGAGGTAGAAAAGCTGGGATGTGAGCTAATGGAATAACAGAGTAGAAATAATCTAAATGGGAGTGGGTGGTGAATGTTTTACAGGGGTAAGCCGACAGGGGAGGGAAGTACCATAAAGGTAGTCTTACAAAGGTCAGGTTTTTGTTTTTTTTTTCATGTCGTAGCCTCGGATTACGGACGGAAGTCCTCATCAAGGCCAGGCCTTTATAAAAGAGACAAGGGCGCTAAAGAAATAGAAAAGCAAGGAGGCAATAGGAGGAACACTCGTAAACATTAAGAGGAGGAGGTGGAAAAGCCGCCTTTTAAAGGCCGGCAGTTCGTAGAGAAATGAGACGATAAAAAGTTCCAAAACTTAGAAGTTCAGGGAGAGGAACATAACGTAACAACAGGTCACCGTTGAGTTACCAACTGCTACATAGGAATCGTTTCGCGTTGTGGCTTGTCGACTATTGCGCGGTTAGTTAAGGCTAGGGATCGTATTCCAAAGTAGCGCCAGTAAGAGATGGGAGACAGAACCAACACTGTGGATTGAGACAAGTAGGTCAAGTTTTGAGGTCAGACTGGGAGAGTTGATAACTTGCATTGGCTTGGGCTCAACTCTGTCAGAGAAGTGATTAGAGCTAGTGCCTCCTCAGATGTAAGAGCGGCGCCCCATAAAAGGACGAATCATTGCTTTGTGTAAAATCGAAGAAACTGATCAGACGAGAAGAGTTTTCGACATATGAACAGAGATTCCGTTTCCCAGAGGACAGTATGTACTCTCGGATTACGAGGATGGACTAGATGTTACTATGAACTGACTATGTTCACTGGTGCAATGGATGAGACATCTATAGATATGGGGAATATTTTTTGATCGGTTTTAGAAAGAGAAATAAGAAAGAAAATGTATCTTTTAGAGGCACTCAGCTGAACTAGGTTGTGACTGTATGGAAATCCTGTCCAATTTTGAGATTACTTTAGTCACTGACGAAACAACACGTCTTTCGAAAAAGGAAGAAAGTTCACATGGAGAATGCGGAGGAATGCAGTCGTGGGACGGCATCATGTGAGTTCATTTGGTTATATGTTGAAAAAAGAAAAGAAAACATTAATGGGTAGAACGAAGATTGTAAGATAGAACAGAACCTATATAGACTTAAATTCTAAAGAGAATTAATATAGAATTAGCATTGTTTTACCAACGCCGAATCAGTGGTGGTGATACCTGTATTCCATGGAACTGAATTTGTACCAAGGAGCATGACAACAGAGCAAAACCACCTGAGGTGTTTTGAGTCATGAAATGACTACTGGAATGTCTCCCATTTTAACTTTTTTTTCTTTCTCTCGCAAATATCTCTGTTTACCTTGTAAATATTTACGGTTTCTAGTTGAATGACAGTTTAGCTGGAGCAAGTCATTGGAGAAAGTAGATACGTATTTTATCAATCAAAAGCAACTGAGTTGGGCTCCAACGTCTATTACTTTCCCTTATTTCTCCTATTATATTAATTTTCTCCTGTCCGCCATGCACACCGATCTCGTAAGTCTTTGATATCCGAACTCCTTCCGTCAATCAATGATCAGGGAAGATATACAAGAACCTGATCTCCAGTCACCTGGACTCAACATTCATCACACTTGACTGATAAACATCGAAGCACCAGATTTGAACCCTAGGACCTTATTATTCTAACGCACTTATATCACTTTCCCTTTAACTCCCAAGAATCCTCCAACAAACCCCTCCAAAATTCTCCCTTAACTCCTACAAAATATCCCTCCACTCAACTGTCAAGTAGGATATTCATAGCTCTATCACCAGTCACGTAATTCTGAATCCAGTTCAATTGACTCGGAGAGTTCATAAAAGTTTGGAGGCCTGTGCCCTGAAATCTGCTTATGATATTAAGCAAATTTAAGCTTTATTTCATTACCATTAGAGTATATATATATATATATATATATATATATATATATATATATATATATATCCAAGACAAGACACATCTGCCACCCTATCATGGAACACATTTAACACCCCTTTAAGATAATCACTACATCTCTTCACCTCATTTCTGCCTGTTGCCACTTCCCCACTTGCCCCCTTCACCGATGTCCCCATTTCTTCTCTTGTTTTTCCCACACCACAAACCTCTTCCCAAAAACGCTTCTTTATTCTTCGTGAAGTCTGTTGATATTCACTCGCCTCAGCTTTCATTTGCCCTCTTTTTCAACCCCTGCACCTTCTTGTTCTCCAGCCCCTTTTCTCTTATACACTTCCCAATCACTTGCACTCATTCCCTGCAAATAACGCTCATATTTTTTCCTTTCACTAGCAGCTTAACTTCGTCTTCCACCACACTCACTACCCATTGTCACCAGTCCGCCTCCCACCTTCCGTATGCCACACACTTCTCCATTACATGTAAGCAGTGCTTCCTGAGGCACCTCCCATTCCTCATCCACTCCCCTCGCTTCAGCTACTCTCACTTTTTGCCTTTCTACACTGGGAAAGTGACTGTGTCAGTATTAGATCAACTGTCCTCTCAACATACAGAAAGATGATATATCGTTGATGGTGAAAATAAAATTTGTTTCATTTCGATCCCGGCAGCATATCTGAATGGAGGGATTAGCGAAAACAGTGAGCGTGCATATAACAAGATAATTACACAAAAATCAAGTTAGGGAGTTATGAAGACGGGTAGCCCGCCGCTGCTGCTGCGGCGCAGATAAACGGAATATTGGGTGTTCATATGCACGGACAATGAAGTACTTTTAAAAATCTCTTGACAGTATGAGCCGGGGAAGGACAGAGAACATCCTCTGCATTGTGTATGTAAACTCAATTTCTTGAGTTTCACGTGAGAAACGTATAGGAACCTTGGAACGGACCGCTGTGAGTAGCTGCAGAGAGAGAGAGAGAGAGAGAGAGAGAGAGAAAGAAAGAAAGAGAGAGAGAGAGAGAGAGAGAGAGGCCCTGGTGGATTTTCCCTTCCTCCCAAACCTCGTTTGCCCAACGCGCCACCCTGGACATTACATTAGCCTCCCCGTACTTCCTCCTCACCCCAGACTTCATCCTTCCCTCCCCTCCCCTCCCGAGTTTTTCCTCCCCCTCCCATCCTAGGTCTCCCACAACCCACACCGCTAAAGACGTCATCAACAAAGTGGATTTTCGGGCCAAGTGAATCCTTGCTCGGTTCCTTATTTCGTTTCTATCTACTTTTAAGGCTTCATTCTTACTTCTTTTCGCCCTCTCCTTTCCTTTATTTTTGTTTTCATCTTGCAAGAAACCCCCTGAGCGCCAGGAGGCTGCTGCAGGCGGTCTCTGGAGAACGTAGTCACATAAAAAGGGTGAGGAAAGAGACCTAATGGATGCCATTCATCAGCTAACGTTACTGTAATAGCGCCGGTGGGAGTGGCCAAGTGAGAGCAGTTAAGCGAGGCACTCCCAAATGGTTTACTCTCTCTCTCTCCCTCTCTCTCTCTCGAATGTAACAAAAGAAAGGCGTTGTACGATTCTCAAGGAGAGTATTCAAGGGAAAGAATTGGTAACCTGATCAGAGTAGTGTACAGCACAGTAGACCGAAGGCCAATTGTGAGCTGACGTGTGTGACTAAAGATTCATCACGTAACAGAGACTCAATAAACGCGAGAGACCAGACCGTGGAGACGGTAAATGGAAGAACTTTATCCCAGCCATTGTGAAGGTCACAGGAAGCCATTTCCGCGGTTGTATGAAGATTGTCTAACCTCTTCCTCCTTCATTTGAACAGCCCTACATTTTATACCGTATCTTCTCTATATTTTCAGCCGTATTTGTCTGCAGTTTATTTACTAAGTCTTTCAAAGATTATCATCATTACTGTTATTATCATTTGTTACTCTTATTACTGTTTGTTATTATTACTTTCACTCGGGCATGGCGAGCCACAGTCCCTCAACACTTTGCGCCAGTGGCACCGTGTAGGGAGCACCATACTGTACGCCTGTGGCGTCGGGCAGGTGGAGTAAGGCAGGGAGCGCCACTAAGTGTCCTTGCACCAGTGGGCGGAGGGCAGGAAGGAGCGTCACAGTCCCTCTCCACTGTGCGTCAGGGACGCTTCAATTTCACTACACTGAATATGAATGGCCTCCTTTGTCGCCATCAACTAAACCAGTTTTTTTTTTTTCCTCAAACTTTTTCAGTTCCACGTCCCTGCCCACCTACACCTCCTCCCATAACTCGCCAATATGGCCTAGAATTTCTAACAAACGCTTATGAATATTGGCAGTTAGAATAGACGGTAAATAATGTATGCTGACAAACTCTCTCGTTCTCCACGGTCATTGTATTGTGCCCCAGCTCACGCAGACCAGCTGAGGAAATAGCAGGTTTTTTTCGTCTTTAATTTCCCCAATCATTTTAAGTAAATAATTTATCGGTGTAAAGTAACTAGATACAGACGTTTATCCTTTTCTCCAACTCCCTAAAATCTGCTGCCGTCCTGGAGGTTAAAGGTCACACTCAAAGAAGGTCGTAGCCAGAGCTTTAAGAAAAGAAAAGGTCACTGTCACGCGCCCTCCCCATAACACCGGCCACGCCCCACGGCAGGGTCGCGCGCTTTACGGTTTGAGAGACGCTAGACTCCGCCAAGAGGCTTGCATGTTTAATTTCATGGCGGTTCTGTTTTTCTATTTTCCTCGGAGACGCTGACACCGGACTGGAGAACGTCTACCAGCCAGGCTGGCTCTCAGGGTAGAGCATATCCAAGGGAGCTGTCCTACTTCAGAGCTGTGAGGAAGAGTGTGTTAGAGGACGTGGGCTATAGTGTGCCACATCTGCCTTGGACTCCAACGTTAAACTTTAGAGCAAAGACTGACCGACTTTTGTACTAGTGTAACCTACTAGGTTACTATAATCCAACCGACAAAACACTCTCCTTAGATGTGTGTATGTGTGTTGGGTGTCGCAAAATGTTGCTAATGGTGTAAATCATTAAGCCAGTGCACGTAATGTTTGGCTCGCTGGTTAGGTACGCGAGAGTATGATGTAATCTTATAAAGTAAGTGATGTTCAAGAACACTACTGCTGTACTGTTTCCCAAAATGGCATTTCCAAAATATTAGAGGAAGGAAGGTGTGATATTCTCTAAATGAAAGCTACATGAGAGACATTATTGACCGTTATGTGTGCACCATGCCACCGTGCCTCGAACCATCATGTGTTCGGACCCTGGCATCAGTAGTTGATCCACATCCTACCCAGCTATTCATCATCCCCTCGGAGCTGGTCGATAAACTGGGTACTTGGTGTATACACACACACACACACACACACACACATATATATATATATATATATATATTTTTTTTTTTTCATACATTTTCCCCAGTTCCCGCGTCAGCGAGGTAGCGTTATGAACAGAGAATTGAGCCTTAAAGGAAAAATCCTCACTTGGCCTCGTTCTCTGTTTCCTCTTTTGGAAAAGTGAAAATAGGAGGGGAGGATTTCCATCTCCCACTCCTTTTAGTCGCCTTTAACGACACGCAGGGAATACG
>JAYMFT010365212.1:0-22352 GCA_038088735.1 Panulirus argus
CGTCGATTTCTTCTGAATGTTCACTATCGGAAGGTCTAAAAAAGAAAGAAGAGAGAGAGAGAGAGAGAGAGAGAGAGAGAGAGAGAGAGAGAGAGAGTGAGAGAAGCGTGAATGGATAGTGATAAACGACGTAAACTGAAGAAGCAAACGGCGGCACACTTAAAAAGCGACAGGAAACTGAGAGCTAGACTATGCGGTGAGCAAACAGACTCGTCAATGAAGTGAGAACCAGGCAAGCACAGAAAGAAAGCGATCAGATATCGCAGCTGATGGCAACTCAAAACTTGCCTCCCAACGGCTGCGGAAATTGTAAGGTCTCCACCTCTTCCAGTGATTAGTTCAACCTCTTTAACCTTAATTGGAAAGCTTCTCTTGACGGTCTTCTGGCACTGTATTTTTTTTTCCACCTATTAACTCTAAACCACCGGCATGAAAAGTGGTACACGAATAATTGAGAGCTTCCCTTCAAGGCGAACTTAGGTTCATTTGGATTAGATTAAGGACTGTATCACTTTCTATGCCGTAATTCTAATTAGTTGTTAATTAATTCACAAAAGTGAGTGTCTTCCTAGAATGGTAATATATATATATATATATATATATATATATATATATATATATATATATATATATAAAGACGTCTGATTTATTTGATGTCACCCTCTCTGCCTTTTCCAAATTTCACTCGACCAGAACTGATGTGAAGTTGGTAAAATTCACAAAATTGCAGGTATCTCTTAATATAAGTCTAACTCATATGTGCGTGTTGTTAGAAATTAAGTCTATCAAAGGCCTAAAACATTTTTTTAAAGAAGTAGAAAGATGGTCATCGGGTCACACTGGGATTCAGATCCGTAATTATCAGTAGGTTACTCTGCACTCTATTTTTCTGAACCCTGGTGCACAGATGTGGCTGATGACAATTACTGCATCGCTTTTAGATTTCCTTTGCCATGGAATACTGCTGGGTATGTATCAATGATTGAGGGTTCTGGTGTCGCACTCACATTTCATAAAAGAATATTATATAGCATTTACTCAGTGGCTCTTCACCAGAATCGATAATTGTCTCACAGTGTATATCTGCCATTGTATCTTTTATATATCTCTTTAACATCTAACAATACGAACAGCATTCACGTTTCCTTCTACCACTTACCATACAAAAATTCAAAGGTGTACAGTACCATCTTTCACGACTCTACATCTACTTCCAGTACGTATATACAGCAGTGATAAAA
The DNA here is from genome assembly GCA_038088735.1 of Panulirus argus. Taxonomy (NCBI): domain Eukaryota; kingdom Metazoa; phylum Arthropoda; class Malacostraca; order Decapoda; family Palinuridae; genus Panulirus; species Panulirus argus. The sequence goes on from JAYMFT010365212.1 coordinate 1,242, forward strand.
TAAGATTGGAAAAGTTGCAGTGTTTAGTTACAATGCGTCAATTGCCCTCGCCTTCACGTGTAAACATGCAACATTCCTTGTTCAAAATTCTTTAAAGCAGTTATGAGATTTCCTTTCACACACCTGTACACTGAACTTCTGTCACATTTGTTGCCAAGAATAAATCTATACCGAATATGAATACTCAACACAAATATAACTAAAATTATGTTCAGAGGTATGAATCAAAGTGTGTTAGATACCAGTGGAGTTTATTGCGCCACAGTAGTACATAAATAGAGCACTCATTTTCCTCACATTACGAGTATAGGAGCAATACAATACATACAAAGTTTGTGAAAGAGATCATTAAACTCGGAGATTCATACTTGAGAAGGTTTTGTATGACCTGGTGACATGAGAGAATGACAGGCATAGCAAAATATGAATAGGGTTCAAACACTAAAATGCATAATAATAATAAAGTACTGGTGTTATTCACCAGCTTATTGTTCATTATATGATTGGTGTAATTCACCTGTTTATTATTCAAAGCATTATCGTTAGTTTTCCTGCCGATTAAGAGACTAAGTTTTTTCATCTATTAATAGATCACACGGTTTCACATTTAAGTAGGCACATCACTTTCCAAATACGGCAGTTGAACTGGTATACAGTAAATTACACGGGTACCAATCATTGAGCAATATGTGCAAGTAGCAAGAAGTTTCACAAATGACAGAAGGCTTTGAAGATTACTAATAAGGTCAATAAGATAAGATTGGAAATTGAAATAGAAACGGAGATTCTTTAATATATCGCTATGGCAGTGGAGGAGTTCATGCTACAAGATGGATCTAGCTAATTTCTCTCTACAGTTAGTTGACAGTAAAAAGTATTGAAGGCATTATGAATACGGTACTCTACAAAAGGACATACAGTACAAACTCATGACTACATGTAAAGGAAAATAAGAAAAGGGTGAGGGAGGCAGACTGTAAGCTGTACACTGGCAAAAGGGAGGTGATAATGTGCTCATATTAAATGTGTTGATATCATAGCGTGAAGATATTTACAGTGAGATATATACAAAATATCACATTTATATTCATCTTATACACCATTTAGTGAATGCACACAACTGTCCATTTGGAGTCACAAGTAACTAACACAATCACATTAAGGAGCTATACACACTGGCTCGTAAAAAAATTAAGAATACTCATACATAAGTTTAAATCCTATTAGCACCACTTGCAGTTTAAAGAAATCATGATAATATTGTACTGTTTAATGAACATATTAGGATATGATCACTGTAAAATAATGTGAAATATGATCCTTACAGAACACGAGTGCAGTGAAATAAAAGTTATTTGAAGTATAAAAAAATAGTTTATTAGTAGTATAGCTCTCCCTGAACAATTATTAACATGCACACACTCACATATACCTGACTGCTTTAGTAGTTATAGGTATCAGAAAATATCAAATTCTAAAGTGTTACCCAAAAATTCACCTTATTACTGTATCACAGCCAATTTTACCAGATGAAATAAAATAGGTATATTAAAGTCACTAAATCTTTATATAATGTGAAAAATCACTTTTTAATAAAGAAAATTATTTTACAAATTGTGTATAAAGTAATATAACTGTCACAGACTGTTACATAAGACATCATTAGTTTCAGACTTGTGCACAAAGTATACAATGAGTAAAAAGTGGAGCAGTATTTAGGTAGCAACATAGAACAATAAAAGACTGACCAATTTACTAACATAAATCAATTCTTTCTCCTTTAAATGTTTTCCATAATTCAAATGGAGATTTATGGATATGTATGCCAAAAGTTAAATGACCCTATAAATAAGATTCATAAAAAATGGAATTTACACCTCTAATTTAATTCTTTTTATTCACTAATATCTAAATTACTTCAAAAACAAGCACAAGTTCAAATGCTAAACTGGTGGACTACTAAAAAAATTTTCTCCTTTAGCATACATTCCTCCTTTCAGGTACATAGGACATAGACTGGTCACTTATACCTTAACTAGGTCCCATCATAAAATGGGTTGACATCAGGTTGTCTCCTTTGTCATACAGATATACAACAGACTGAAATCTCTTTATTTTGCTGAGTTCTTCTGGACAACATATGAATCTTGGAGCATTTAACAATATTCCTAGTAACAGATAAAGAAGTCTTTTAAGTCAAATTAAGCGAGATAATAAATTTTTTGTGACAATCCTATCACAAAATTTTGATACATAAAAATGTCTATCATCTGACAAAGAAGGTCTCACAAACAAGGACTTTAATTCTGATACAAACATCACTGCTCCATGAACCAGGACTCAGGTTGCTGATAAGAATTTGAATGAAAATTCCAGAAATTTTCACCAAGCCATTATCATTTACATCGTCTACATAACACCACAATGATCTTACTACAGTTAACAAAATAAATGCTAATTCTAAAAATCATCTTCCTTACTTCTTTAAAAGAAAGTATACTGTGACCATTCTTATCCATTCCTTGCACTGTTATATCATTTAATTTACCACAATAATCTCTCCACTCACACAAGGCAGCTGAGTGCACAGTCTAACCACACTAGTCTCGTGTTTAATACCCATATATAGATATAGGCTACAAAGCATCACAGTAATTTTCACTATATTGTGCGTTAATCCAGGAATACCATAGGGAAATAAATTTTCCTACTGGCTCATTTCCCATAGAAAAAAAAAATAAGACTGGAGAATTGAAGTATGACAAATAATATACAAATTTAAGAAGTGCCATTAGATACACGAAAGCTCACATTTAGAAGCTACTTAAGCAATAGGAATAATGTTTCGTGCACAGGATTTACTGGACTTCTTAGGAGCTTGTGATAAATACACTTACTTGCTTTGTCAACCCTCTGAAGAGAATTTAAAGCACACATTTCTTACGAATCCTAAAACAGATTCATGTAATTTTTCCATACATGGGGTATTTTTTTTTTGAGAAAAACCTTTGATTTTTAATATGTACTTCTTAATGTGTCCACTTATCATTAATCACACATATCCCTGCAAACTGTTCAGTTTAAGTACAAATACTCTTAATACTTTGTCATCCCAAATGTTACTTTTCCAGCAAGATTCATTACTATTTAACAAGGTAGTGACACATTAGCCTTATTGAGCACTGATCCATCAATATAATCATTAATCATATTGTGTAAAGAATTTCTTGACTCATACCATATACCCCATACACCTTAGTTTATCTGTTACCTCATGGATCCATCTATAATCTTCAGGCACATTACATCCCATCATTCCACAAAAAGATTCCTTACTGAGGCTCCTGAGGTAGAGCTTCTCATAATGCCGGGCAATATACACTTGGACCGTAATTCTCTATCATAGAAAATATAGCATCTTTTTCCTGCTGTGTCACTTGGGACCCACGTTCATACAGAGAACCACTGAAAAAGTCACTGAAGCATACTAACGTCTGTATACCCTTACATTCATCGCTTTTTGAGCACTTTCCATTCTTCTGAATCGTACTCAAATTATAAAATGTATAACATCCCTGTAAATGTCAGTATGGACTTCTCAAAATTCCTCTGGATAACTTCTCGAGAATTACTGTCCTAGCCTCAGTAGAAATCATACGATTCCTCGGACCTTTTTCTTTGGTTTCGGAAAATACTTCTGCTATTGCTAAACTCTGTTCAGATGCCATATAAGCTATCATCTTCCATCTCATGCTTGGAGCAGGGCTTGCATTTACAGCACAAGAGGCATGGTCCAACAAAGAGAAGAAGGGGAGAAGCCACTACAAGAAGCAGACCAAATCCAGCAAAGATTCCTATAACCTGAGCTCGATGCCACAGGACTGAAGCTCGGCTGTGACCCAGCTTGTTCTTGCAGGGGCCTTTATCATAATGACGCAAGAGGAAGTCATCCTGTTGGAGAAATTTGGAAAAGATCAAATGTTAGCTCTAAATTGAGAAACAGATTAAATGGATTTAGGTGATACCATACGATGATATATATAAGATGTGATGCAATGGATATTAGTGAGTTTGGATGTTGGCAATAAGTATATATAAGAACATTTCATGTTCAGATTTAATGTAAAATACAAGTTCTGTGAGTGTCAGAAATGATTCTAAAAGTTAATACTTCATCCCAAACAATATCATAAAACAGCTATCATTATGTAGCATGCCAAAGTCAACAAGAATACTTACATCAAGGGAGGTGAGACAGTACCAGCAGAAAACATGTTTACATTTCTTGCACAGCATCTGCGCACAACCAGCGTCTCGCTCAATGGGCACTTTGCAGGAGGGGCATCTCTTTATCGTGTCATCATTTGGTACTGCCTGATGGAATAAATAACATAAGTTGTACAGATGCTCTATTGTTTCATGTTATAAAAATGTTATTAAAAGTAAATACGGTGTTTTTAACTCATAAACAAAGATAATCACAACTTAATGCTCGTGTTATTAACTCAAAGAGAATCAGAACTTAATGCTCGTAACACTGAAAACGTCTCATTATATCAGGAATACACTTCTTACCAGTGATTCTGCGGTGTCCGCATGACACGGTTGACTGGGATGCCAAGGCTCACTGCAGGCAGCGCAAAAAACTGCAGTACACGTTGGACAAGTAGTACACTGTGGTCCCTCTAATTTGGACATGGGTAGACTAACCACAGTCTCACATCCAGGCATCGGACACCACGCTCTGACTGGGTCAATGTCCACCTCTGTTTAAAACAAAATTTTATGAATTTTACCGCCAGAAAACCGTTAAAAGATGACGTGTCATTAATCTAAATTGTAATGGATAAGTTGCTACCGTTAAGTTCGCGATATAAATGAATTCTGTCAGGGATAAACTAGATGCGACTTTTTTAAAACTATACATTTTACAAATTTTTCATAACGTATTTTCACTTATCTATATGGCATATGAAAGTTGTACATACCAGTATTCTTTCTAAATTTCAAATGAAGCTGATACAGTTCACTGCCCACTAAGTTCTCCATCTCTTCAAGGGTTAGTTCCCCACTACAATCACAGTTGGAATCAGGACATTCAATGATGTAGTCCCCCTCACGTATCTTGAGTGCAACATATACGGCCATACACTGTGGATAAAATAATGGGTAACAGTTTTAAATTTTAGTCTCTCACACCATGTATGATATCTCTACATTCAGTTCCTAATTAGCTTTCATTCAAACTTTAAAAAATATTTCTGTCCAATGCAATTTACATTATATGAATGCTAATAATAATGTTTGTATCTATGCATCAACTTACATATTTGCAGAATCGGCAAAGGCACTGTTGCAGCTGGTACATTTCCTTAATGGAGATATCTGACAAGCAAAGCTTGCAGAAGACAGTGTCTTGAGCGAGACCAGAGAACCGTCTTGAGGCCACGGAGGTGGCAGAGGCACAACGGGAGCACCCGCCTCCTTCCCCTTCCAGTTCAACCTGAGGGAACAACATGCTCGAGTCCTTCCGAAGGCGTCGCAGATCCGACATAACAGAAGGAGACTTATCAATAGTCATCTTATTTGATGTGAATACAGCTGATTTTGATGGTGACATGCGTCTGAGGAAGTCCAGCTTGTTGCTCTTCTTGTCCTTCACAAGACGAGTTTGGGCAGCAGTGCCTGTAGCTGAGGACAATGCAAGAACTGTGTGGCATTTTCGAATCAGTGGTTCTGGTGAAGTGGCATCCTCATAGTTTGTTAAACTTTTGACAGAGCCATCATGCGGAAGCTTTTCTCGAGTATTCTCCTTCTTCTCTTTGACTGACCGGGACCCCTGTCCCGCTCGAAACAGAGACTTCATGCGCGGCATAATGAGCTGTGACTGCGATTTGTTTAGCCGGCGACTGGGGTTAAAAAGTTTGATGGCTGTGGGTGAGGTGAGCGCACGGTTGAAGGATGCAGTGGGCACCAGAGGCCGAACACTTGTGTTTTGAGCTGCTGGTCGAGGCTGCTGGATGTCTGAAGGTGGCTGGTAGGTTTGAATTGGTGAAGGCCGAGTTGTGACACGTGGCTTATGAGAGACAGGAGGTGGCTGACGTGGAGGTTGCTGGTGAATAACGGGTGATAGTTGGCGGGGTACGAGGGCTGGTTGGTGGCTAGCCAAGGAATTGTTGCAGCCGTGCAGAGGAGCCGGGCTACAAGCACCGTAAGGCTTGGCAGGAGTGGCCCTTGCGAGGAGTGCAGCCCACCGAGACTCTTGACGTTGGTCGGGTGGAAAAGAATTCCTGTTGTTTACTTTGTTGTTGCGCGAGTGGTGTAGGCTGGTTGGCGTGCGGGAGAGCGGGTGGTGCAGTGGTGACGGCGACGAGGGCGTCTGTGGGATCTGTAACAGCAGAGGTATGGTGCTCATGATGACGGCCCCTGGGTGCACACCACAAGGCGTACGATCACACTCTCCTGGAAACAGAAAATGAAGCACATGAACATATGCATCAATAAAAATTTACAAAATCATGGGCTTCATTTTGCTTATGAAAAAGAAAAATATATCAATTGTCATGGCTCTATCACAGATACTGTGGATGCTATTTAAAGACACAACGTACAATCACGTGGTGGAACTTTCCTAATCCACTGTGGATTAGTTCAGAGTATGATCATATTCATATCATTCAAAACACACCTATCTTCAGTGAATACGGCAAATGATAACCTCTGCTGTTACTTACGGTTACTAATCTAGCGAGTTAAACGAATATGTTCAGAATTTTTAAAACAGTTCAGTAACGACAGTAACATGACAACTTAGTCCACTGGGATGCCACGTTCACTACCAGCCACATACACATTTAACACACAACAGAAGACTAATAAATAATCATCTTTCCTGCTGTGACTCCCAACTTTATGAGCTGCTTGTCATTAACGTTATTACAATTGTACGGTGCATTACACAAGTTTTATTAGTGCCACAAGGAATTTCTAGGTCACTTGATATCTTTAAGTCTCGTCTTAATACCATATAACACTTGAGACATGCTGTATGAGCGTATATACTTGCTATGTTACGAATAACAGCAAACAAATAAGAAGTATATCAAAAGCAGCATATCTCACAACGGCGCTTCTCAGTTAATCCCTCTTTATGCTTTCATTTAAGTACTGATCGGAGATCAATTTGTCGGGTTTTTCATTAAGACAGCAGCTTTAGTTATCTTAAACGCCTATGGAAACCGAAATACATTTCATAATTAAAAATATCTTTACGTCTTAGTAAAGGCTATATTCGTGAAAATATTCTCATGAATAAAATTGCACAAATAGGCGTGACAATCCATATATCAGTCGGAGTGTCGCCATGCACCTAATCGCCCGTGCAGATTAACGCGACACAGAACGGTCTCATCTTGATTATTTGTTGGAGCTATGAACCATCACGTACATCTTAAGTCACGATGACCATCTGAAAAGGTTGATCTATTTTACCAAAAGTAAATCCGCTCTTTCAGTATCGAAGCGCGTAGTAAAGTCCACGGCACGCAAACATGGAGGGCAGGCTATATGCGTCACGTTCCTTTGTGCGAGAACAAAGTACTGAAGAGATGAGTATCCTATTCAAAGACGGATAACGCAGAACAATGTTTCGCCTCCATATGTTACGAAATTTTTCATCTTATACATAATTCCTCTTAAATAAAATTACACATATTCTGTTTAGTCACTCAACCACCTGCATAAAACCATTAGCCTCCACAAATCCTTGCAAAAACGCAACCCCCTGCAGCTAGGATTCCTTCTCATTAATATTCTAACTATATACAAAAGCCAACCACATTATTCTTTAACCTGCAGTAAAACAAAATCTTCTATATTCTAAACTAATCCGCGAATATGTTCAGCTCCGTAACCCTTCAAGCTACATTCTTCCTCAGCTTCAAAGAAAATCTTAAATATTCTTTGGACTAGTATTTTAAGACGTTTCTCTTAAACCTGAATAACTTCCTATTAAAGTACATTCAAATATCCCATAACCAGAACGCTGTTAGCCTATAATCCATACACCTTAAAGGGGTCACTAAAAGCAACCAAAAAGGCAGCGAGGAGAGGAGTGCCCAACAGGTTTCCGAGGCGCAACACCAACAGCTGACGTCATGCCCAGGAACGTGCCCAACCTTCCACAAGACACAAGTGATGACTTTACCAATGAACGATTTCAATCTATAAGTTACAGGCCGAATATCACATATACTATGCTGATTATATCAAAAAAGCTTTATATGTCCAAGTATACATAAAATCGGTTCAGGAAATTCCTTGCATTACTTCCATTTGTCATTATTCATCTTAGATGTTTCTGACATCTACTTTTATCCATGTTGTTTTCGCTCTAAACAGCACATTTATCCGTATCACGGATATATTATATGCCGATTTATTTCCTACCTGAAAATCGCTTCATTCAAAAGTCTGAGCACACATAAACAAGTTTTTGTTTGCTGCTTCGGATCATCATGCGTGACTAAAGCCATGTACTCAGAGGAGACTACGCACATCACAGAATGTTCATGTTTGTTACAACGACAAAAACTGTAGCACTGTCAAACTATAATGAAAACAAGATGCAAAACGAACTGTAAAAACAACTGGCAATTGTGCGCATCAGCCGTTGTTCGTCGCAGACGCACGCCTCACATATCAAGGCAAAATATAACATTTGTAAATATAAAAACATATGGGCATAAAGAAAAACCGCAGTAAAAAAAAAAAAAAAAAAAAAAAAAAAAAAAAAAAATGTCATAGGTAAAATCATACATAATCCCTTGCAGTAGTAGGGACATTTCGGGTCGCACACGTTTGCTCCCTACTGTTAGCAACCTCCTCCTCCGCCAAGGAAGTGAAGCTTACATTCACAAACTATGCCCTAAGCGCAATGAATAAATTACCTTGAGGAACCTTTAACTAACAAGCATAATGAAAGAATAATATCCTTTACGAAGAGCGAGTATGACAAAGACATCTTGTTTTTAATCAGTTAAACCTTTACATTTTATTTTTTTTCCACAGTGTTGTGAAGTCGATAATTAGGACTGAATTACTATGGCATATTAACACTGGCCTTCCATGAAACCCCCGCAGCTAACAGAATGAAGGAATTTCAGAACGGGACCAGAATGAAGCATAACTCAAGGAACTGCGGAACAGACACCATAAAAAGTAAGATTATGGGAGTTGAACACCCTCTGCCAGCAGACCCACCCAGGTAGGGCCCCACCTACCCACAAGTCTACATACAACCTCTGGTCACGGCAACGCGAACGGACCAAGGGAGGGAAGTCTTGGCCGCTCCTCACCACGCTATACTTCACTCATCCCCCAAACACCCTACACTTAATTCACTTTTTCCAGCCACATGCGACAACCATGAAAAAAAATTTTACCATTATTCATAGATTTCTTTGTGGAGCCGTGAGCTATACGAAAGTGATTTACATTTCGTTAACAAACACTTTTTGTGTGTCCCGTTTGCGTATGTACATACACATGCCTCTTTACTTACATAAAAATCAAAGTAACCTATCCAGATACGATTCACGAGCTAATGTCCATTGAATGATAAAAAGAAAAAAAAAATGGCAGAATATAAGCGAGGTCCTTAAATGACGTCTGGCAACACCGACAACACCTTTCAGGGCTGGTACCACTACCCCCCAGCCCCAACCCCACCATAAGGGTGGAGGACAGCCACCACCACCACCACCACCACTGCGTCATCAAAACAAGTCCAACGGACGCCTCTCTCGCCCTCGTCCACAGCATTCCTAGGTCCTCTGTTCTAACATAGGGAGAGAGAAAAAAAAAAAGACCTATGATTTTCACCACAGTGTAGAACAATAAGATCTTAGGAATATTCTCCTCAGCTTGACCCCTCCTCCAACGCTAAAACTAAGCCTTCGTGTCAATTTAACTTTCAAAGAACATAGCCATAGCACCTCACTGCTGTAAGTTACGTAAGTCAGTGTTTACCTATGTTCCCCAGAGAAGCGTTAACGAGCACGAAATACATATTTGATAAATTCTTCTATTTCTGAATTCGCTTTGCCAATGTTCTATTACTGTCCTGACTTGGTGACGATGTATTTAACAATGTCAGTCTTTGCACGCCAAAGTGCAAACTGATATACACTTAGCCGTTGTAAAGTTTCATGTACCAAACAGTTCATGTGCCTTGACAAGTCGTTCTCCAATGTTTCTAAAGACTTCTTGCTTAACAAAAGAGATTGCTGTATGCTTCACAGACGCCCACAGAACTTAGAAGTAAGCAAGGTCAGTGACTTACACCACCCTACCCTCCTCAGAGAGTATTCTAAATGTCAAAATTTGCAGACCAAAGATATGAGTAATACCAACAGAAACGCAAACATCAATAAACACACATGTATAGGTCTTGCTATGAGAAAGAAGAATCAGCCTTCGGGTTTTCAAAACGGGCTTGAACTGAAAGCGAACAATGATTTCTGAGGACTGCAAAGTCTGGGATAAGTGGGAAAGGAGACGAGTGGAGGTAGCGTAATGGGACGTTATATATAGATGCCGTCTCTTCCAAGGGAAAACATGGCTGTATTCGGCCTTGGTGCGGCAGGATGTTTTCTTCCAGAGCCGGAGAATCATGGCAACATCTGGCCTTGAGTACCTCTGGCAGCTGCGACGGGATATACGCAGCAATGTAGGCGAAATAATGGGAACTGAAAGGGAAGGGTTTCTTGGTGTGCATCTTCGAGAAACATCCTTGCGGGATTTAACCCCTTTGACCAAACGGTACGAGCCTTGCGTACGATGGCCTCGTGGGTCACGTTAAAAAACTAGGTCATCATACTCCAGGATCATGTCTTTGTGTTCAAGGGATTACGGTGGATTGGTGGAAAGTTCAGAGAGAGAAAGGGTCTGGTTGGTTATGATGTTCCGTGGCCACCAATGCAGCACTATCTACAGAGGGAGCGCTGAGAGCAGTGGCACCGAGCCAGGCACAGTGGGGTCGTTAAGGCACATCTAGCACGCATGCTCCTTATCGCTGCCAGTGCAAACCAGATCCACTCTGTATGCGCTTGTTTTCTCATGTCACTATTCAAGTGAATTCTTCATGTGCGTGTGTGTGTGTGCATGTATACACAAACGAATACATATAAAAGTTTTATATATATATATATATATATATATATATATATATATATATATATATATATATATATATATTAAAAAACATGCAAATCTAAAGGCCATAGCAGATTACAAATATGAACGATCATTCCTACAACCTCTCTCCAAACCATAAAATACACTGGTAAAAAAATGGCGTATCCTTGCCAACGCCAGCCGCAGTCCAGCGTCAGTCAACACGCAACATGCTGAGCTATACAATCATTTACACGAAACAGCAGTACCACATCCATGACAAATGCATACGTAAGTTTTCAATGTAAACCTTTATATGCATCACCTATTCAGTTCCTGCCAACTATAAAATATATTAATCATCAGGTAAATGTAGCGAGGTACTGGGAGGCCCAAAAAGAAAATCAGTTTCTCTCCAGACATTGAGACTTAAAAGACTGGCTGCTGGAGGTATTAATAAACGTCATATTCATTACTACTGAAGCACATGTCAGTTTAGGGTGACATGTGTGAAGGTGTGTTGGTGAAAAAGAAATTTAAATTACAAGAAATGTCCAAGAGTTTATGACGTCGGATTGCAAGAGGAACAACATAATGTATGCGAAAGAGAGCAGCTCTTCCACCCTAAGGTAGAGCGACCCAGACCAGTCCTTGCTAAATGTTCCCCTGAAGACTCGGTGGCACGAGTGCTATTTCCCATCACGTGTTCTCTCTGATCCTCGTGGGGATCAGTTCTTCAAGCTGACCTACTCAACACAGGATGTGCGCAGACATACACCACAGGTACGAAGCAACAAAATAATACCCTTTCATTAACTTATAAGATCTAAATCCATTACAAGTATGCCTCACTGGTCTATCATCTGTCTCAGAGAACTTAAGGTGCACTGCGTCTGTGTTACTTTCTCCATTCGAAATTAATCAACCCGTTATTTTTTTTCTTCTTCTTTACCTTTACAAAATTCGTGATACTTTTGCAGTTCTTTAAATACTCCGAACAGCGTATCGGAATTTTCGTTCTCGTGTTACAAGAAACCACAACTTTAGCCTAAACAAGCCAGCTTAAGTCAGGAGGCCGTTGCTTTCTTTATCGTTTCAATCGCCCCTCCTAAAGTTCTGCGTCTATTTATGAAGTGCAAAAACTTTCATACTGTAAGAATTATCCAGCTAAGCAAAAGTTTAACACTTCCCACTTTATAAAGAGTGTTAAAGGCAAAAATATATGCACAATATTTACGGAAGTCATCGTAACAATATAAGTAAATCTATAGAACTATTTCCGGTAATAATAATAATTTGATCACATGAAACTGGGTATAAACGACACCAGGTTCGGTACAACCACCATAACGGAGACGTGGCAACACGGCGCTCACAGACAAGCTGTCGTGACAAGCAGACAGGATTGTGGCCACGCCCCAGGAGCCGCGACATTCACAAACATGGTAGTAGTGTGTACACGCCACTACTGGGGACTAGCGCGTTTCAGACGTTTCCTAATGGGCGTTTACCCAATGAGACCAAAAATATTGTTACACAAAGCACTGATGTACCACAATGAGCGTCCGGAGAACAAATGCTTTCATCAAAGACTTCATTAAACCACCATTAGCCTTTTACTATGTACGCCGTTAGACTACTCTACCACAAAAACATTTATCTATATACGGAGACAAAGTGTTCTCAAATCAGACTGTATACTAGTAAATATGGGTGCCCTAAACGCTTTAACTTTCTTGAGGGCGTTTACGCATTAGGCCCAGAAAATATTACACAAAGCACTGAAGTAGCAATATGAGCTTCGGGAGAATGAATGCTTTCATCACTACCTAAATTATTGCCATAAACTGTTGCACAGAGAGTTCTTAACACCCAAACATGTCATTGAACACCGTCCTAAATTACTTAAGATATAAAACGGTTTCGCTCTGACGCTCTACTGCAATAGCTTACATAGTGAAAGACGTTACAACCAGGACTCTGTGACAGGTCTTACATTAGCTGGAAGGCCGCGCTTTCCCATTCGTGAGCACGCGAACCTAACCTCCAAATTACAGTGAATCGCGAAGTTGCATGAGAGCAGAGTCCACCGCTGCCCCATGACTGCCCCCGCCTGATCAATAAACATTTTCTTTTGTTTCTTCTCGTGGTGCCGGATGAACGGGAGCCCAACGTCACATCGAACCATAAATTATAAGATCGACGCGCAAGGGCGGTAAGTACAATGGAATGTGAAGCTGTATGTCATCTTAAATTGAATGGAAGAAATCGTGGATGGACATAAATGTGAATGAGGTAACCGTGTCAAGGTACTGAGAAGAAATGCGATATAAAAAAAATAATAAAAAATAGCTAAACAAGTCAACGAAAACAAAAAAGTTATGGTATAATTCCGGGCCCAAAACTGCAGGAAAACATAAATAAAAATTACGATAAATTTTACTTGATATAAAGCATTTGATGTTTAATGACAGTGAAAGGTTTAAAAACTAACATTCCGCAAAAGAAAAAATATAATACACGATCATCCTCCAGTAAATTGAATGTTAATCACTGTTCTGTAATAACCAAAGTCTTTCTCTTTTGTAAAACATTATCATTTCCTGACCACAGTCTTATGGCAGGTAGTCTGGGAGGCGTCGTCCTCACATCCAACTCGCAAAGATTGCAGAAAACAAGTGTCAAACCCTCACTAAAAACTTGGCGGACTTTTTCAAAGGCGAAATATTAAAGTCCTATCGAGTGAGAAAAAAAAAAGTACATAACTTAGTCAAGATCATAACACCGTAGCCATTCATTTTTCACCTAAAATGTTCACACGGTTGAGGTTTAGTCTAGGATAACGCTATAATCTAAACCCTGTTAGGACTAGGATAATCATCTTAACCCTGTTAAAGTACTAGATATAATCATCAGGACTAGGATAATCATCTGAACTATGTTAAAGCTATTATCTGAACCCTGTTAGTATTAAGTTAATCATCTGAACCCTGTTTATTTTAACGCTATCATCTGAAGCCTGTAAAGAGTTTTTCAGGCTTCCGTATTCAATTCTTGTTATTAACGAACTTGCTTTCCATCACTGAATGGTAACTAAACTTTGGCTCAACTTCATTCCCAACCAATTTCTGCAACATTCGTTTCGAACATGGAAAGCCCATTCTAAATTCATATCATATCTTACTTATCTTACAATACAAATGAATCAAGAATATTCAATGATTCATACCTTATCTGACCTAATCCTCTAAGCCAAATGTACTGTTTACGCTATCATGATAGTGAACCAGCAGTTGATAACAGCATGACGGACAGGGCACAGTGGATACATGTCACACTGCTGCCTACACTATAAATGTTCGTAAAAGGCTAGAACACATCCGATTTAAGGAGAAAAAAAGAAGGTATCACTCAACAACCGGTCTGAATGTCTTCTTTGTATTCAACCACAAAAGGAAGGGCTTATTCCTTTATCCTGTAACACAAAGTACAAGAGCCCCCGTACACAAGCTTTGGTCTCCTTATAAAATAAAATCCCTCCACTTTTTTTTTTTTAGAGAGAGAGAGAGAGAGAGAGGGGGGGGGGGAAGGGCGAAAGAGAATGAGATGGGGTCAGATTGATGGGAGTAAAGAGGACTCAAACTCTCCCGTAACACAGTAGGCGAGGCATGGTTTGAGCACCTCCCTCCCAAACCCCGCCGCCGACAATCGATGACCCCCGCGGCAGTGATCCACGCGCCCGCCACCGCACACGCACTTCTCTCTTGCTCCATTTTGCTGTTTGCCCTCCGGAACTACTACTCCTAGCTTCCTAAACATTCTACCACGCCGCAACCCGTGGATAATTTAATGTATATGGCACCAATTCGACGTAGAAGTTGTAAACTGAACCGTTATTCATCAATTGGTTAGCTAAATTTCGGTACATACAGATGCAGGTTATGACGAAAACCTTTTTCAGGTATTATTAATCTTATTTCTAATTCCATGTTTATTTCTTTACCATTATTTTAATTACACATTTACCTTCGTTACCCTTCAAGAGGACTCTTAAACACTATAAAACATATCTTATTTTCACAAACAATAACAGCCGGAAACGGACTCGTCAGTTGGACAACTATCAAGGTAAAACGTACGTCTGCCACAAAACTACCTTGAAATCACCCTGGATCGACGAATTGCCCCATAAAAACCCAATGGTAAGCGAGATAGCTCGCCTTTACGAACAGTAAGGGAAGGAGAACCTAGCATTACTGTGGTCACCAGAACCTGCACCACAGTGGTGCAACGCGTGTAACCAAGGGTAGAAAGTGGTCCAGACTCGGTAGTAAAACAACACGGTCGTTCCCGGAACGCTGGGCCAGGCAGCTCAGGTGAAGGGATTCGTGAAAGCCACAACGTAAGCTGATATTTTCACGAGAGAGAGAGAGAGAGAGAGAGAGAGAGAGAGAGAGAGAGAGAGAACGGATAATTCTTGGTATGAACTCTTACTGGACAAGGTAAGCCACCACTAATACGGTAATTCACTGTTGTTCATAGAGACTTGAATCACTGTCATCAAAGTTCGACAGCCTGAATAACTCTAATAAAAACATATTCAAGAGAAAAAACTTTTTCATGCGAGGATCTGCCATGAAGCAACCTAGCAACTCACGCCGACCGGATGAGTGAGCCACTGTTCTTTATCTTACCGACACACCCACACTTGGTACGCCCGCCCTCCCACATCCTGCTTCATGACCCACTTGTCAAAGCACCAGCCCGTCCTACGTGGTTCGTGACATTTTGAGTGCAAAAGGGGATAAAGTTCTACCCCCCCAACACTTGGGACCTGGGACAAGCTTCCACTCCAGCACTATGGGCCCGGAATAGGCTTCCGTCCCAACAGCAGTAGTTTGTGAGTTCCACACCAACAATGAGGATCTGGGATATAGTTCCATCCCAACACTACGAGTCCGGGATGAGGTTCCACTTCTACACTAATGGTCCGGGATAGGATTCCAACTCTTTAAGAGTAAAGGGTAAGGTTCTATCCTAACACTAAAAGGTCAGTGAGAAGGTTCAACTCCAACACTAAAGGTTCGGGATAGGATTCAACTGTTTCTACACCAACACAGCAGCAACGATGGTCCGTGATACTCTTTATTAAGACAGCTTTGCCTCACATCCAACTTAAGTCTACACAGATAGTCCATGAATCACAAGCTCAGACACAGTCACTAAGCTCAGCCAACTAAACCCCTGACCCCATGAATCACACGCAGCCAGGTACGATTCTTAGTCATCGCAATAATCCAAGTGGAGGGTCATTTACCTAGACATGTAAGCTGTTTACTCAATCTATACTTTTATAAAAGCTTCATCAAACATTTCTGGAACGGGATCATACTTAATACTGAACAAATCCTGATAAAAGAATCACCTTGCGTTCAGTCACGTGTATGCAGTTATAACCACTGTTGCATAACTTCTAAAAATAAGCTGTAAATTTATTCTGAAAATGTGATTCAGTACCTTACCCAGTACAGTCTCCCATATTAATATCATGTTCATCTAATCAACATACCAAGAGTAACAAAAAAAAAAAGCATAGAAAGCAAGTTTCTTTATCCTCTATATCAATATGAAATCTCTCAAAATTATCGCACATCCATAGCTAAACTATCTCCAAGATCGGGCATGATTATAAATCCTTTCCGGCATATTTTCCCCATTATATAGTTACCCTCTAGGTTCCATGAGAGGTTAAAAGTTTTTTTCAACATTCGAGCGAAATTTCAAGTAGTTTCCTGAGCCTAGCCGGTCGAGGATGGGAACCCGTCAAAATACTTGGTCCGCAGTTTGCATAATCCAAAACTTTGTACCGAAAAATGTTGAAACAAAGTTGAAAATAATATGATAAAGCGGAGGATTACTCACGGATGTCGAACAAAAACTGAGAGTCAATGATGGACGGGGAAAAAGGTGAACAAAACAAGGAAATGGGGACGTAGCTGTAGATACTTAAGATTAGGAAAAAGGCAACAGGAGACGCGTGGATTACGGGGAAAGAAGCAGGTGGATCCACTATGTAGTTATGAAAGCATAGAGAAAAATATATATATAGTATAAAGAAAATAAAAAAAAAAAGCGAAACAAGAACAAAGGAAAAGCTGGATACATGGGCCCACAGCATGGTTAAGGGAAAGATGGGTAGACAGGCTACAAGTAGCCAAACATATATATGATGGACAAGGTAGTCAATTTGAGGACAGTGAACCGATCGGATCTCTTCACGTAAACAGAGGAGCATAAGAGAGCAGGAACATCTAAGTAAAAACAAAAGTGCATTTTCAAAGTTAGTATATGTCTTTATGTGTAGAACAGCGCAAACGTATTACAAAAATCAACAAATTTGTTAGTTACAGAATCGCATCAGAGTAATGAAAAAAAACTAATTTCAGCGTACAACTATAAAAGACTAATTTTACAGTTAAAAAGTCTTTCTGCTATTCATCAGGTATGCAAGATATACAAAAGAGCAATATTCCTGTGATTTCAGCTTTTCTGAGTAGCTATTTTCGTCGAATACAAGTGCCCCGAGATATATTCACAACTGGCAAGGATACAGCCGCAGGTGCTGGCGGAGACGGCTGGGAGGATGAGTGACATCTGGGTTCTCCGGGTCGGGGGCGAGAGGGATTTGTAGTAGGGAATGGGAGGAGGGGGGATGGATGGAGTTTATTGGAGGATGGGGATGGGGTTTGAGAGAGATTTATCCGTTACATGACAGCCCAGGCGCCAGACACATTCCCACCAGTTCTAGATATGTCAACATA
This sequence comes from Panulirus argus, assembly GCA_038088735.1. NCBI lineage: Eukaryota > Metazoa > Arthropoda > Malacostraca > Decapoda > Palinuridae > Panulirus > Panulirus argus. The sequence continues at coordinate 19,238 of JAYMFT010365212.1, forward strand.
ACTAATTGATTTGTTTGAGCCAATGCCTCTTTCCCTAAGGAAAGACGGTGCGGCCGTGTGCTTACACAACAAACTAATCTATATCAAACTCAACGTTATAAGCCTTTTCTGTTTAAACTGATAATCAATCAGTAACTTCCGGGTCTCTTTCTGCCAAAAGATAAATTCAGCGAGCTGCTTTCTTTTTCTTTTCCCTAAATCGATAGTTTCTTTTTTACCATAGTATTTTGCATGGCGCTGCCTAAGTAAAGAGGATATCTTTAATCACTTTTAGCAGTTACCTCTTCTTTGAACTTACTGTCACTTACACATTCAAAACTTAAAAAATCGTACGTACAAGCAGCATACATTAACTTTACAGATACACTTTGACATGCAGAACAGGGACAATACGCTCAACTAACTCGAACAACTCACTCAAACGCGACAAACCTAACATCTCTCCAACAACAGCAAAGGCCACTGACACAACCCTAACATGTCAAACGAACCGACCCCAACCGCATAAATAGCTCACCGACGCCCCTCAATAGACCAAATCAACCCGCCAAAATCTTCAACGAAATCGAGTAGCCCGCCTGTCAGATGGAATGAAGATTCCTCGCACTTTTATACAATGATATCTCGGGCAGGACGAGTCTGTTGCACCGCTCCTCTTACCGCCAATTCCCGCCACTCAACCTTCATGCCAACTGTCACATCTGTACTCCCGACCCTACCTACCCAACCACATGCCGTCCTCTTTGACTCTTTATTTTCACTTTCTGAATTTCGTGTGCTCCTTTATCACGAAGTCGGATTTGACTACGTTGTACAATTATTGCTGAGGATTATTAAGCAGTTAATGGCTTAATCACAGCTTCTATATTGCAAAGTTTTTGTAACACCGTCTGGTCTTAGAAACTTAACATGACTAGTCAAGAAAGGGCCTCTATGAATGAACTAGTTCATATTTCAACAACAACAACTAGTACAACAGGCCATTCAGAAAAGAAGGAAAAGATGGATTTCTTTCAAGTGAATTCTTCGCCGAAACTGTACTCCCTTTCGTCATTTGAAGATGATGCACCATGATTTCAGTCACGGTTACTGATGAATTACTCTTTATCATTAACGCAGGTGTTTATTGCGACAGTTTTCAACAGCCACAGTTAGGGAATGGTGAGATAAAATAATTTCATTCTTCGAAAGGCTGAGTACTACAGATCTCTGGACTCTATTATAACAGCCTTCCTTATTGAAGCTAAATAATTTTCTTTTGATAATATCCAGTAAGTAATACCACGACCTAGCTTCAGCAATCATTGCGAGCAAGACCAATTGGACGGACATGTAATCCTAAATCAGAACTGGCCTGGGCATCACCGAATACTCGAACGAGGTTTCCCTAATCCCAAAATTCAATTGCAACTGACAAGTAGCTTGCATCAAGGGAATTCTCCTTTAGTGTGTATCGCATGTTATCTGGTTATTAGCAAAGCCATCCATTTCCCCAACTTCCAAGTGTGATAGACTGTGCGGTCCCAGACTATAATCAGAAATAAATCTACATCTATTTGTGAGTGCTTCTGGATATGGCAGAGATGTTTCATGAGCACAAAAACAAAAACTTTACGTAAAGAGCATTGCTACGAAAATACAATTTACAAAAATTACAAGTTCTGGACAAAAATATTATTGTACATCTCCTTATTAGGAATAAAACAGACACATAAATAATAATATGGCCATCTAAACATTTACTAATGAACAACCAACGTGACGTCCAACAATAGAATCTATTAAAGTTTGCCACACCGGAGGACGGCAAGTGACACAGTAAGGTCTTTAGAAGCGGTCAGAGGCAAAGTTTCCGGCAGGAATAGTCGCACCCGCTTCCTAAATTAATTAATTTCTAACTTCATAGGCCCAGGAAGATGGATGAAATCGATGTACTCCATCATCTTTGGGTAACGAAATTCTATTCTTATGAATTTTGCAGGCAATTTTTATTCGGATTTAAACATTTTTTAGAAGAAAATAACATTTCATACCTTTAAACCCAAAATGAAATCAAATTCCTTTGATTATACTACATAATTGTTGATTTAACTAGATAAGAATATATATATATATAAAAAGGTTTTCACAAATGATATAATTTTTCATGTGGCAGTTTCTCGACCATATCATCATCTGTTTAGCGGGTAGATAGTTCTATCTGCCTCAAGAGATAGAACATCTAAACATTCTATGGCAAATAGATTGTCCGTCTCTGCCTAACTGATCATTTGAGCAAACATCTCTTCCACGTATCATCATCACAGCTAGTCAAGCGGAGAGATGCGTTCAGTCAATCAAGTCCTACAGCCACTTAGGCTAGCGTCATCCTCTGTGGCCCGAGGAAACACGACCGACGGTAACATCTTCGGGAGGATGTTGAGGGTGCTGGGAGACGGCACTCACCTTGGAGTGGGTTGAAACACCTGCCCGCGAAATGGAGTCAGCTAAAAAAAAAAAAAAAAAAAAAAAAAAAAAAAAAAAAGAGAAAGACTTGAAGCAGCACTGAAGAGAAAAGATTAGAGCTACTGAAGAGGAATCATATGGAGAGAAACAGTTAACTCTGGTTAACACTGATAATAAAGGAGAAAACAGCATAATATGTGATTTAGAAGTTGATTAAGCAATTCACTACTAGGTGAGGCGAAGCAAGACTTGGAAACAAGGAAATAAAAGATAACTGACGCGTTACCTACCAGCGTAACTTATTTTACTTAATTTTCTCTCTTGCTATAGCTCCATATACTTAGTTTCTTTAAAAGACAAGGAGCTAAAGCACTGGGAAAGTACATTACCATAAACCCCAAATGTATTCTACGAAGGGAGATTTTTCTTTCCATTTTAATACATAAGGCAAGTGAATCAAATGCAGGAATGATCGAAAAAAGTACGTTTCTGATGACAAAGTTATGAAGCAAGCATGCAAATCTAGTTATGATATTGCAACAACTTTTCCCTGTAAGAGAAGCAAAATCAAACCCAACTAATCAAAGACTCAAGGGTAAGCTAACCCAATCGTTATCATATATATATATATATATATATATATATATATATATATATATATATATATATA
>JAYMFT010365222.1:0-22349 GCA_038088735.1 Panulirus argus
GCAGGAGGGTGAAAGGTGTGCCCGGAATAGAGTGAAATGGAACGATGTGGTATACCGGGGTCGACGTGCTGTCAGTGTGCTGAACCAGGGCATATGAAGCATCCGGGGTAAACCACGGATAGGTCTCTGGGGCCTGGATGTGGAAAGGGAGCTGTGGTTTCGGTGCATTACACGTGATAATCTTTTCATTTTGTTAAATCAACAGCATGAGAAAAACTTGCTGTTGGTTTGGTCCCACGACGGTCCAGTCGGAGGCTCCTGGATGAGTGGCCAGGTCACCGTCTCTTCAGACGACGTATTCAACGTCTTTGTGGAGGGAGTCAGAGGAAACACTGCTGATGGTATCATTGCCTTAGACAGCATAACTCTTGCTCCTGGACCCTGCGTTATTCCAGGTAAATAACTATCATGGCTTTGATCTGTTCTGTTCTTCTCTGAAAAAGATGTGCTTTAGTGAACTCAAATGATGTTTTATTTATTGTTCTGCTGTGTTCCCTGTTCAACCCAAATGAAACTTTGACAGGGGAATCGTGTACGTTTGAGAATGACCGGATGTGTGGCTGGCAAAGTCTTGGTAACCCTGGTCCTAATGACCCTAATTGGATCTGGTCTGATGGTCATACCACCACAGTGGACCACACGACGACCACCGTCAATGGCCATATGCTTAGAGCAAATAACAACTGGAACAGCAGCGTGCTGAACCCTGCAATAGTCTCCTCGACTCTCTACTCATCCCAAGGAGCCACGTGTATAAGGTAAGAAAAACTTTTAAATATCTATTTCCTTTGTGCTTTGAGTGTAAATTCAAGATTTTGAAAGTTCCAAATACGATTAAAATACTGGTCTTTTGATAAGCAAGTCATGATAAAAGCACACATTTTCTCCTCTGTCACATAACATTTTGTGGCAGGATCTAACTACAGTCATGACCATTATTCATCAAAGTCAAAAGACTTATTATCTAGTAATTCGTTTTCTTAGCTTTGATTTTATGTATTATCAAGATATAAATTTTATCGTGAATTATTGAGGTTGATGCTGTCAACCCCTTCAAGATGTCTAATGTGTCCGACACGAGAAAGGAAGTCTGCACCTTTACCGTCACTCATTTCAAAATTATGTGTATTGTTTACCTTAACTTGCTCCATGTTTCCACAGCTCTCTTCCTATACAAGGGTTTCTTCATATTTTTCCTGGCTCGATTTTCATTTAGTTTCCTATTACATCCTCTGGTTAAATCATCTTTTAATTTTTTAAAAATATTCGGTACTAATTACTTCACTCAATCTGTTTACAGCGTTATACATTGTAATTATTTTCTTTTTTCATCTTTTCTCTTATGACTGTTCATTTATAGTCGTCTTTTCCGCCATTGCCGGACATTTTCCAGCAGATCACTTCATCCTCTCAAGCGAGGGAAGAAGACTCTCCCTGCCTACACAAGTTTTGGTCCATCATATCTTTAAAATACTTTTCTGGGCATTTCCAAGTTCATGTACTTGAAGGTGATTTTGATGAATTTCAGATTATAATTCACTTCTTTAACAATCTTCCTGAACTGATGATCTGGATATAAGATGGGCACTCTGTCTAACCCAAAGTCCTTTCATAAAACGATTCCAAGCCATTAGTCTCCTGCAAAATATTCAGATTAAGATCTCCTTTCACGCTGTCCCATCTTCATCATCATATATTTAATTGGGGTGATCTTCATCATTCATATATCTGACAGTTAGAATGTCTTTATAGGTTTGCGTAATTTTGCAGACACTTTACTTCTCTCATTTAGCGCATTCATATTTCAGCATTTAGCACAATCATTACTTGGTGTTACCGAACTCCGCCCATCAATACTTTCACTAGGAGCCAGAGTTCATCTCCGGCATGGCTCTATTATCGTCAGCAGAGAGAATATAGTACAGTCTTGTCAATGACCTCACTCCAAAAGAGTCTATCATTCCCCTATTCCTGAGTGGGGTGCAGCCTGGAAGCTGCTGGAACCTCGTAAGAAGGATTCTGGGACTAATTAAGAATGCTAGTAATAACTGCACTTTTCTTACCTTTTCATTAACGAGGAGCAGTTGTACCCCTGAATCGAACTCTCCGGGACGTCATTAGTTAACATTACTCAGTTTCAGAAGTCGCTTCTGATAAGAAATCTTTGTTCCTCTCTGCTGTTGTTGCCATCGATCACTGAAGGAGTTATCTTTCTATGCATATTTGCAGCTCGAATATTTCAGTCAATCAGATTCTGGTGACACTGGTAAACGATTCCTGATGTGCCAGGAACACGCTACGCACCCACACTTTTACATAGGCCATAGCTCAATCTGTCTTAGATATCTAGATGATTTGCTGTGCGTGATATTTTACCTCTGGATCCTTGGGCTTATTTCGCACTCACTACGCAAAATTTTACTTTCTTCCCAATTGTTTTTCCCCGTGTTTCAATTGTATTTGTTGGAGACAACAGTCTAAAGTTTAATACCTTTTTTCTATCTCCTTTCTTGGAAAAAGGTATGACTTTTGTCATCATACATTCCCTTGGGAGTGATCCTCTTCCCTTTCGTCTTCAACAACTTAAGCGGCCTAATGAGTGGTTCTATACAATGCCAAAGAACAGTATATGAGGCAAGCTTTCAAGCGGACGACGTGCATCATATAGATAAAGATACCTTGATATCCTGCTTATATATTGTCCAAATTTTCTTGTATATTCTTTGATGACTCTTTCCCATATCTCCAGGAATTGGGGTACAAAATTCTCTACTGTGAAAGCATTTTAGAATTTTACATTAATCTTTTGCCTTGTTTCTCCGGCCCATCCCTACGACCTATCCCTTAGTGTCCTTCAATCTCATTTGTTCCTGAGGTCTGGTTACTTGCAGGACACCTGACAGATTTTTCTCTTCTTGATAAAGGAAAAACTAATGAACTGTACTGATGTTTTATGAGACTATAACATGAACAAGGAGGGAATACCTACTGTGAATGGTCATGCTTATGCTTTCACTAGTCCAATTAAAAACGGCCTTATATCTCTCAGAATCAGTTATTGCTCTTGGTGTAAGTCCAGTTGTGTCATCCAATACATAGGGATAATATTTACATATACATTTCCCTAGAATTGATGTCTTACAATAACAGCAAATAGGTAAATACCAGTTTATCAGTAAAACAGTATTTTGATATCATTCCAATTCTTGCAGATTCTTTTACTTTGCTCGAGAAGGAACCGCTGCAACCCTCAAAATGTTTTACGTCGAAGATGATATTACTGGTGACGTAATCAACCTTGTAAGTACAGACAGATAAGATAAGGATACTTAGAATATCAAGCGACATATTGTAATGTAAACTGCTTAATTCTTTTTTTCGACGATAATCGAACTAATGTATACTTTAGATATTTGTTAACTATTATAAACTAGATGACAATAATAACATTAATTAACAGTAGCAGAGACAAAAAGGTTTTCTTGTTCTGTCTTTGTCTTATCAATTTAAGTAATGTCGTTTGTCGGGGTTCTTGACACCTCAGTAACTTTGGTTATGATAATACCAGCAGAAGGTGACTGGTTCACTTCGCTCTCCATCAGACAGCGATTTAGTTATGATGTCATAAGGCATCAAACACAATTCAGCACAAGAGCTCCTGATTTTGCACTAACCTTTGTATAATCACCTTCGCCTATATTTTATATACTAATTCTAACCAGTTTATTTATGAAAAACTATCTTTCTACAAATTCCTTATCTTTTCTTCAATAATTTGTTTATTATTTCTTTCCTAACTTTAATCAAAGCTAATGTAAGATATATTAACAGGAAGTAATACAACAGATTCTTTGGGAACAGTTCCCTTAAGGTGTTCTGAGCAACTTCATATCGTATGGATCGATTATTTAAAACCATATATCACATTATGGAGTTAGATTTTATCGCCGAGTAGCTTTACTCACAGCTGCCTATATGTTATTGTTTAGAATTCTACCCTTTTTCTCTCATTTCTTTCATAAGGGGTTAACCTTATTTGTTTTGTACAGCCCATATCTGGACAAATTTGTTGGTAACAACTTCTGGTACATTTAATCCTTCTCTAATTATTCTTAATGATCATTTATATACAAGTACCTTTTTTGTGATGTACAAAATGCAGAAAAAAAAATCATGCATTTAGGGAATGAAGTTTCTTCGAACGGGTGAAAATGTAAAGAAGAATCTTAAAAAGCCTGACTGCGGCTATAAGGTGGCAGGACATAACGTAAATTCACAGAACTATTGTGGTTACAGGCACCAGTGATCCTGTCGTCAGAACCTGTAGGTCAAGTCTCAGAATGGATGGAGGGCCACGCGGATATCAACATAGATTTTTTCAGGATACAGTTGCATGCTGTGTTTGACGCCCAGGATAATACCTCCTTTATTGCCTTTGATGATTTCAGTATCCGGTTTGGCACCTGTGGCAATTCAGGTTTGTTATTATTGTACTGGTGTATATATGGCTTCATTAAGACTGACATCTTTTGCAACCAGAATTATTATTTTCTTTTGTGTATTTTTGCCAAAGTAAGGATATCTACATCAGGATACTTAATCAAGATAAACAAATCATGTAATACAAATACTTTCCGTTACAGCTGAGTGCAATTTTGATGGCTTACACCTTTGTGGATGGTCCCACTCTCCTGCTGAGAGAGCTTACTGGGATATTGTCAGAGGGACTGATCACACGTATGGAGAATCAGGTAAGACTTTCCTCTACCAGCAAACCTGAAAAAAGATATCAAATCCACACGGACACTCAGGGTCAAATAAGCCCCATTTCGTTAACTTTGATCCACCTTGCACTTTGCTAAACATTTCTCAAATTATTTTCACTCTAACACTGAAGATGAAATAGGATTATCCTTCTGTTTAACATAATAGATAAAACACCTTAATACCCTTACTGCAAGTAGAGATCTCAAGAATTTTGGCGGTTTTCCCCCATATTGCCAGGTGGTGGAATGCTGGTCTTGGAGCCCACTGAGTACGAGATGGGAGATGCAGCAGTGCTGAAGAGTCCTCTCATGGATCCTGCTGCTGCCATTTCCGTCTGTCTCCAGTTCTGGTTTCAGATGACTGCCATTGACGAAGGCACAGTCAATGTCTATATTGAGGTATGGTCATGGAATTCCTGACATTGTACGTTGTGCAGCTGTAGATCAAAAGCAGATGAAAGAAATGTAACAAGAAAGAACACAAAGTTTTAAATGAACATTACTTGTTTATTCATATGTTATGTGTAACACAAACTTATGGGTATTGCATTCAATTCTTCCTTATACGAAAAGATACTGATACACTCTAACACCTTAGTAGAGCAATTCTCTGCACTTTGTACTTCTGAAAATATTTCGATTGATTATCATTATTTGCTTTATTTTGACGTTAATAACGAAGGAAGAATGAAGATGAGGCAAAAAGCTGTAAGGTCAGACATTCAAACTGATGGGAAAATTCTTACACCATATCACTTAATTCAGGGAAATAGACCAGAATATCATTCATCCTCATATGGATGACAACAGGCGGAGAATTCTCAGATCCTAGAATGTACATGAAAGATGATATTGTGTCACCGTGTATTAGAAGTCACCAGTGGTTGAAGTGATGATATGACACGAAGGCAGGATTTGATTTCAACGCACAGTAGACTTGACACTAAAATATCATCTGTAGTTTACTACTTCAAGAAAGCGATCACTTAAGGCCTTAGATGCATTGCACAGTGAACAAGGAAGTGATTAAAGGTAAAGTGTTTACACAAACAAGGAGAAGGTAGAAAGGAGTTTATGAAGTATTAATACCTGAAGCTGAAATCAGAAACCTGGGAAAGAAGCAGTGTTATAACAGGTTCTGTGAAAGATGCAACAAAAGCGGGAAGATGAGTCTACCGTAAAAGGGAAGACAGAAAGGGATTAAGAGAAAAGAATAAGAGAATTGTTTCATATATACTATAAAGCAAGAAAACACAGACACACTATGGAAGAAATATAGAATGCACAAAAGTCTAACTGCATTTGAAAGACACAAAAGGCGCATGATTACTATAAAACAAGAAGGAAGGAACAAAGATCGCAAAATACTTCATAGCTTTTCAAGAAATACATTATACATAAAAGTCCAGATATTTAGATTAGATAACTGTGGAGAGTGATTGATACACATAAGATAATACGTATAAGACAAAATGAGCACACGATTCCATGTGTATGGGTGACTCAAAAATTCAGGGTTCAAAATAAGAGACACACTGGAAGATACGACAATGATTCCGCTGGAGGAAGAAAGACTCATGAAGAAACTAGATCCGCAAAAAGTTTGTGAACCGAATGACATTTCACCATATGTGTTCATGGAGTGTGTAGAGACCCTTGACGAACAACTAACTGGTGATGTCTAAGATTTCTTTGAACGAAGTTTATGTTCCAAACAAATGGAAAAGAACCAGTGTGGTGCCATTATTTAGAAAAGGTGATAAAAGCTGTAACCCTGTGTTGTGGAGGAGAGTAATAATTAGCTTGGTCTGCATAGCACATTAGAAAGTAATCAAGAAGCATATAGAGGACGTCTTGATTGAATAGTCGAACTGGTGCAGAAAAGAAGTGGTGAACAATGGTTTAGGAAGAGGTATAACTCCGATTCTTACCTAGAAATCCACATTAGTGATTAAAAAAAATGTTTGTAGGACTTTGTAACTTCTTTTGCTAATACTTGAAAGTATTTGGAAAGATTTAGATGCAGCTCCTTGATAACAGAAGATCTGACAAAGTGTGCAACTCATTAAATTTTGAGTTTTATTTAAGATAAATATTAGACATCCAAAAATGAGGGTTAAGGTGGTCTAAGGCTCCTTATGAAGCGATAACAATGGTAAGTTATGAGTTTAATCGAGAGTGGCAAGTTATACAATATAAAACACTTCTTTTGTAGTTTTGCTTGTACAAAAGAGTAGATGACTGATAGTTTTAACTAAACCAGTTGAAAGTTCTTGTCAAAACAAGTCAAAGAAGGTCCAAAGCTAGGGCTTTGAAGCTAGAGAGCGAATGAACAGTGACGTATGAGTCGAGAAGGAAGGGTACTTCACAAGGAAACAAATGACTTTTCAGAGACTCGTGAGTGTTGCAAACAGAAACCGACTCCTGATCTTGTTACTAATTACCAGGGGAACAAAGTCCTCCAGGAGGAGCTTTATTACCAGTCTCTAACTGGATAGTGGCCGAGCTCCCGGGAAGCGCTGACAAGCTAAAGATAAGTAGATTCATTACATCAACGAAAAAAGGACAAATAAACAGTCGATACACCGGCAATTCCGTTTCTTCTATCCCCCCCCCACTCCCCACCCATCTCCAGGTCACCAGAAAATGCAGTCAACTGTCCATCGTACCACAACCCTTTTGACGCACGAGGCCTCATGAGATGAGCGTATTAGAGCGGTCTCCATAAGTACTACGTCCACAGCCAGATCTCGATGAGGGCGACAGTGACAGGCTTCAAACTGCTCCAGAGTTCAGCTCCATGATAATGTTATAGCTAACCCACTTTATTTTGCCATCTTCCATCCACATGTAAACCCAACAAGGAGAGCGTCTCAGGGGCTGACTCGATCACTTAGACTGTTTGTTTCCTCCCCGTTCCAATATCATGTCTGACTAGAAAACCACACATTACACTAGCAACAGGACATTACAGGATATCAGCCAACAAAGAAATCAGCTCTCTAAAGTTGTAGTCCATATTGCCGCCCCGAATTCTATTGCCGTGCAGAGCAACATTATCAAAGGACCACATGTAGCGCGGTGGACACTGTTCCGTGTTTAAAGATTACAGAATTCTTGAGTATAGATTCTCCTCCGACGTATCAAATCTTATAGGAAAAAAAATACTTTTCTAATGTAACGCATAATCTAATAAGCATTCCTCATATTACGCTCTTCCTACGTAAACTCTTAAGCATCCCCTTCAGCTACAGAAGAATATTTCTGCGTCTCTGAAGACACTCATTGGACCACTTAAACTGAAAGAAATTTGTTAACTGGTTCGGTTGATCTCGGCTGCGGCTCTGGATTACAGTTCGAATTGATATCCAAAATATGTCCTTCCAAAAAAGGATGATGTTTTGACTGGTTTGTTCACCGCTTACGATCGAGGAAAAAGAAAGCAGAAACCCTTTCTCGTAAGACGTCATCCTCTGTACCGATTACACTACCGGGAAACTTTAGAAAGTCGTCCAAGAAAGGCTTGGAAAAAAGACGTGAGTAGTGCTCCATACAGCACGTTGGTGCTAAAGAAGCACAAACGTCCCCTTTTAGTCATAATGATAAGCAAAAAATGTGTTGTGTATTATATGTTCTAAATTTCCTGCTCAGACTGAACTTACTTGGAGTAATCTTGGAAATGATAAGGGTTTAATTGAGGAATCCATTCTACCTTTGAGAGACCAGTAAAAGAAACTCTCAATCTCATTACTTCATCAAAGAATCCTGTGCGGTGTGCCATTAAGCCCAACGCTATATGTCGGGTTTACCACAAGCGTCCTCTGGTTTCCTTCTGTAATGAGCGAGGTTGTTTGAGAGCTTCCACGCTGCATCCCAATTGTATCAGGTTCTTCCCCTGCCACCCAGCTGTTGTATACCGAGCGGTTTTGTGCAACTTCCGTTATACTGCTAAGGATAGCCCGTCCTTTCTTTTTCTTTCAATTTATACTGATAACTTAATCAATTCTGTATGGCTGTTGGCAACTTAAAGATAAAGTGTGGGGTTGTTTGCTTCTCCCTCAACAAAAAACTTTGAAAATCTTTATCATTTTACGTCTTTTCCAAAAGCAATGATTTATTTCGTTTTAATATGAAAGCTTTCTACACACACACACACACACACACACACACACACACATATAAACACACACACGTATATATACACACACACACACATACACACATACACACACACACACACACACACACACACACACACACACATACATACACATACACACATGCACACATGCACACACACACACACACACACACACACACACACACATGCACACACACACACACACACACAGAACAGACGATTTCATCCTCTTCCTCTTATTTCCAAAGTCTTGCAACATGTAGGCTCTCTGTCCACGACTGGAGCTCTTTGAAGAAAACGAAGAAGCTAAAATTACGTACAGCTTTCCTGTGTGATGCGTGATGTACTTAAATATGGTAGTTTCCTTAATACCACCTTGACCAAAACCATAGTGTTAGATACTGTCATAATTAGTGTGAAGTCTTGCATGTTTTCCCTAAAAGGCAGTATGTTGTGCAATGTGTCGTGCAGTGTTTCGTGTACTGTGCCTTTAACTTTGTCAGTTGGGATTAGTCTCAGATGAACAGTTCAGAAGCCAAAGCGATTCAGTCATTCCTCCTCGCGACTCCTCATTTGTGCTTAAGTTGTTTCTACAGTGTGTCTCAGGTGTGTGTGTGTCTCCCAAATCATACCTTACCAGGTATCACCAGTGCCTCACATATCACACGCCCGCAGCCCATCGGACAGCCACGGGTCCTGGTGTGGAGCATCAGCAGTATTCAACCAGGTTCTTGGAATGTGGGTCGTGCCCCTCTGCATGGAGTGACTGACGGCTACTTTTTCATTCAGTTGGAAGGCATCGTGGGATCTAATCAGCAGGAGAGAATTCGTTAGTATTGTGTTTGGAACGATTAGATGATACAGTAGTGTTCTGATACAACAGATTTTATATATATATATATATATATATATATATATATATATATATATAATATGTATCTTATATATCGGAGATTTTGTATATTCATTGACCTACAAAAAATGATAGACTAGTGGTAATCTGCGACTGACTTGCACCGCCAAATATCTCTCACACATTTGTTGGTTTAGTTGTGATATAGTTTCTGTAGAGTTAGTCTTTCTGATGCTTTTCAAGTATCTGTTTACAAATATTTCTTAATACAGACACAGCTATCCTTACTTTGTGAGTGATATATTTGATCTATGGACCATTGTTCTGATTCAAACATTAAAGAGAGCAATATAGCCAACCGGAGGAGGAAAAGTTGTCAAACAGTGAATACGTTATATTCTTTGGTTTAAAAATTATATCATCCTACTGCGCTATGTTAAAGATTTAATATGATAAGAAATAACAATACCTAAATTGACAAGGAATATGGTTGTATTTCCGTGTTAAATCTTGTTCTAAGTGTAACACTGTAACACTGATTGATTGTTATCTTTGGTATATTACAGATGTTGATGACCTGCTAACTTTTACTGGTAAGTGTAACGTTTGGCCTGAGACGGCTCGCCCCACCAACACATCAGAAATGACCACAACAACACCCGGAGGACCAGCTACCACGCAAGGTAAACCCTTGGCAACGTTTTAAGTACTGTAATGTTCTGTGATACACAATAATAACTGGTCAGCTCTCAGACTTTGTCAGGCTTTTCACGCGATCATTGGCCGTACATACTGTGCTTGTTACATAAACGAACTTTAACATGTTATTGGCCCAAAACTTATCAAGACCCGTGAAACAATGTCTTAACTTTCCTTGATAGTTCTCTCATTTACCTTAACTTCTCATTCAGAACCACTAGGAGAAAATGACTGTAACTTTGAAAACATAATGACGCCAATCTGCACATGGCACATGTCTGAGGACAATGGCACAGTGCCATGGATTAGGTGGAGTGGACCCCCAGAAACCACGTCTCCTGGGCCGTCTGCTGATCATACGTATGGAACAGGTTAGTGTTACATGGAGACTTTTCATTATCTTATTTAGATTTTTCAACTTAGAATTGCTAATTGATGTGGTTACTTTGATACATATCTTACTTGCATTAGAAGTATTCCGTTAGTCATTCAAGATATCTTGAATGACTTTTGGCTGCACATGTATCGCGAATATTCGTGATAATACTAACCCCGTGAGGATGTTGCCGTCGGCTGTAAGCAGAATTAACAGCAGGGAAAAACAGAAGTGAACGTACAGATAAGGAATATATAAAAGAGATGAAGCCTTTAAGTATATGTTTCTCACACTAATAAGATTATGCCTATAATTGAATTACCGTTTTTGTATCAGATAATGATGTTGATCTCCAGCTGATTCTTCTCCACTCCTTTTGATCATAATGAATCCATCGTGACAGATTCTGGACACTACCTGTACGTGGAGGCACAGTGGTCCTCTTCCCCTGCCTCGGCCGTCTTGTATCAGGCAGGTGTGAGGAACGCGCAGTGTCTCCGTTTCTGGTACTACATGTTTGGCGAGAAAACGCCAGATCTTATTGCCACCACGGAAGAAAGTGGTATTATAAACCAGCCTATCTTCATAAGGGCTGGTTCGCAAGGAGACTCATGGCACCCAACTTCTGTGGATATACAGATCAATGCTGCAACGTATAATGTATGTATCTAAAGTCTCATAAGCGCTTTGAGTGTATTCTGGTTGTTTAAGTTTATTTGAATGTATTTATTAAACTAAGAGACAGCATTTTTCTATAGATTAATTTACAAATACATTCTCATACCTTAGGTAGTCATACAGGCAGTATGGGACGAGTCTCGTCAAGGTATTATCGCAATAGATGATCTGCGCCTACACTCAGAACGTTGTCACCACTACCCACAAGACCCGGATGTTGTTCATGATTTTGAGGAAAATGGTTCCATGTTTGATGAAGTAGATGGTGGCCAGATAGACTGGAACACCATGAGTGTTGAGGAGCAGCCAGACCACACGCTCGGCACTTCGAAAGGTGAGCACCTGCTATATTGCTGTGAAATTTTGAACATTGTCTCGGGTGTTGAATGTTAAGAACTTCCCGACTGTCCGAAAGGCGATTACCAACCTACACACTCTGAAAGCTGTCACTTCCGTGGCACTTTAGAAAGTGTGCACTTCCCCTGGCGCTCTGGAAGGTGAGCATATCCCCCAGCGCTTGAAAGATTAGCCCATCACTTAGCATGAGAGATGAGCACTTTTCCCAGCATTCAGAAGGGTGAGCACCTCCGCTGACTCTAATGAATGACGACTTTCTTCAGCGCTCGGAGGGTTGAGCACTTCCTAGGAAATTTTGAAATGTAAGCATTCCTCGTTGCTCTTTGAAGAATGAGCAGATCCCAGCACTCTGGCAGGCAAGAACTTTCTTTCCTCAGCACTTTGAAAGTTAAGTGATAACTCGGCACGCTAAAAAAGTTTCCCCTTACCTCTAGAAAGTAATTCATTCCCTCTGCACACTGAAAGGTGAGCTTTCTCCTAGCTCTCCCATGATAAAAGGAATTCCCCAACGTCTCTGATACTCCAGAGAAAAAGCACAACCAGCAACACAAAAAATTACCTCTTCCCAAAATCCTAAAATATGACCGCTTTCCTCGCTCCTGTGAACCGTAGACACTTACCCATTACCCTGAGAGGCCTGCATTCCCACGCCTCTCACAATTCTAATTAGACGAGATATTCAGTAATGAACATTTCTGTACTTCCCAAGCACAATGATCTAGTCATGACATTGTTTTAACCTAAAACTGGATCGACTAACTAGTGGTCTCTGGTCCGAATGGCTTCAAGCAGTCAAGCCGATATTTCATTTCATTTGGATTTGTGGTCTCGGGTTGTTTGATCAGCAGAGTTGGGGTTATAGACTGTACGTCTCATAATGGCTAAATGTTTCAGGACTGCTGTCCTGCTACCCTGCTAGACTGGAAAGAAAGCTTATAGCTGGAGTAGCCAGTTCTTGCTATCAGTGGTTAACCTGCAGATTGTCTTTAACTTTCAAAAAGAAAACAAGTTCCAGAGTTCAGCAGCGACAAGCGTTCATCCCGTGTGGAGCAGCACCCGTGTTCAGGAATGGCAGAGCGTGTCCAGAAATTACCACACACCAGTATCTTATTCTTGACGGCCTCAATATACATGGGTGACGTAGTATCCGGCTAGAATGATATTTGTTACGACCATTTTTATTCTTCAGATGATCGATCCTCTCGCTGGTTTCTCCGTTATTTACGTAGAACGTTTGGATCCGTGGTTTAACAAACAAAAAAGAGAACTAGCTCTAATTGGAGGAAGCTTCAAACGAACGTCCAGGGACATGAGACAATATTCTCTGTTTTCATAGACTAAGCCTCAGAGGTGCCGAAAAAAGGCGGTGAAACGTGGGAGAAGAATATATTTTTCTTTAACGTGCCAGTTCGACTCTGTCTCACTGTCTCTATATTCGACTCTATCTCTGTCTCTGTCTGTCTGTCTCTCTCTCTCTCTCTCTCTCTCTCTCTCTCTCTCTCTCTCTCTCTCTCTCTCTCTCTCTCTCTCTCTCTTCGTTGAGAGAAATTTTTATCCGCCCTATTTCCATAATTTTTAAGTGCTCAAATTGATTTACATTCCCCGTTAGATTTTCCTTAGGACTTACGCTTTTTGGTCAGCTTTCAAAATCAGCAAATTGTAGGCAATTGTGGACTGTATCTAGAGTCCACATTTGGTCTTAGAGCCCTTGTAGGACTTTTTTCGTGGGTAAGAAGTGTTGGTTTCGACGAATGAAAAAAACGTTTCCCTACTGTAGGCAGAGCCTAATGAGCAGAGATAACAACCAGTAATTTACGTAAATAACAATCTTGCTCATGTGAAGGCCTGAAGACAGGCTTGGTCGTTGGATAACCCCGCGTCTCCTTCACTTGTAGATTCTTGCAAGATAAGTCATAAACACATATCCTCTCATTCTGACCATCCTGTTCACTGCACATTTAAAGTCATCAGCCAAATGTCTGACTGCAGTTTGAATTTCTCAAGGTCTTTTTGGAGATATTACTTGATCTTAGGAAGTCCTGGCGTCTCTCGCACGCAACACGTCATTTGATACCGTTTTTAGCTACGATTCCACTTCTGTTGATGAGTCATTGATGTGAATCAGGAGTAGCAATGGCCCTGAGACAGAATCCTATGGGACGCCACTGCTTACTATAACCCAGCTGGAATGAGCATTTTTGACACGCGTCCTTTGCACCTCCTCCACTTAGGGAATTTTCAGTCCACTGAAGGACGCCCTTGTTGTACCTGCTTGTTGCTCCAGTTTCCTGATCATCCTCTCGTGATGGTCATTACTAAAGGCTCTTTGACAGTACAAGGCTTCACGTTCCATTGTCTAAACCGATGGTTACTGTTTTATGTCACTGAGATTTGTCATGCATGATCCCTTGCCTCAAATCCCTTATCGTTTGTCACAGTGGCTGTGTCTTTTTCACGAACGTTCGTCAGTAATTTTTCTAATTATGTTCTCCAATTAGGTATAGATTGCGTTCGTCGAATATACCGTGACATTAGTTTATTAAGATTTCCGTATTTTATTTCTAAACGTTACGTATGACGCTTTCTTTCTTCCGCTCCCTGACGAGTGATCCCTCATACATTTACCTACTGAAAAATGACTAGAGTGGTTTGGCAAATCTCTCGGCACGTTGGCTGAGTACACGAAGTGAGATTTTATGAGGGTCGTGGGTCATATGTGGATGAATATCCTTCAGAAATCCACTTGTTTCCTTTTTAAGATTCTTAACCTTTTGCATAGTCAATCCATCTTCCTATCTCTCTAGTGTTTAGGTCCTTCACTGTGAATGCTATCTTGAATTTTATACATGGCTGCTCAGGTATTTCCTTCAGTTTCGTCTTGTTCCTCCACTGATTCTTTTCTCATATTAGATATATGGAACAGTTTTAGACTTCTATATACCTTTTCCACAACTTTCCACAATTTTTCTGTTTTCTTTCCTTATTTCATTATACTTATGTTTCCTTTCCCTCTTCTACTGCTCGGAAGCTGCTGCTTGTTGTGCAGTCCGTATCTTCTTGGTAAGAAATTTCTATTTTCTTTCGCCTTCTGACGCATACCTCACACAGTCCTGACCTCACCCTCTTCCTCCTTCAGCTGACAGCCAATCACCAGCACCCGCCTAATGGACTTTACAGAAATGCTTGTAACACTGTTCCATACTCTTATGTAAAACTCTCGACAACAGTTTATTTCCGTAAAAACTCTGGGTCCGTATTGTTACAAGACTTCCTCCTAATCCTTGGTTATCACCTCGTAGTTCAATACGATTTCTTTGCTGACTCTACCTACTCGAACATAAGCACAACCATGTTCACTTTTTCAGAGTGAGGCACCACAACTGATGTTTCCTATTCTCAGATCATTTTATTTCAAGAATTCATTTATAACAAAACTTTTTGTGCTTATCATGACCTGGGAGATAAAGAGATGTAAACAGGATTGAATAATAACTGCAAAGTTACAGGTAAGAGAAGGTGTGATTGATGACTGTAAGAACATGGAAAATAAGAATCCATTGGACAACATCTGTCAGTCATATACGTAAGAGAAATAAGAAGCAAATATTGAGGTGTTAGTGACGTCGATAAGAAAGTTTATGAGTCATGTGTTTATACAAGAGAGATTTATTATTTAACAATACTTTACCGGCAGGACACATCGCAAGAGCCGATCTGTCCACGTACAACGCTGGAGATCGTGGGCAAATCATTTCTCCATTATACAAAAATCCTGGCAACACTTACCTGTAAGCTGAAACCTTTTTCCTTATTATTGTGTGTGTGTGTGAATGTTATATTTTCCTTCGATCAATGATCAAAGTAAAGCAAGAGGAATTTACATCTTAGCAGGAGGGTAATTAAAAGACAATACAAACAGCTTGCATTTATATTGATTTGTTGCGTAGATAATGAGAAGTATAGACTGACTATCTGCTGTCATAAATTTAGGTCTCTGTATGTAACCGAAAGAACATGGACGAAAGATTTTCAGTGGTAGGATGACTGGTCAAGATGTATGGTACTATACTTCCAGGTGTGGGCTGAGCATTATACCACGACAGATATGGAAAAACTCTGTGAGCAACTTGTTTAAGGATGCAAGAGAAAGTATCTGTTACATGTGGAAGAGCGAAATAACATATATTGAATCACAAATTTCAACTTAGGTTTTAAGTCCTCCAAGATGCATCGCTGAAAAATTCTTAAACTCCATAAATGCATATGTTAATGCACGGTGTGTCGCGAGCAATTTTTATTCTTGGTTGGTGTACATAAATGGTGATATGTTTGTTATTATAGATGGCATTTTTCTTATTTTTGTATCAAATGAAAGGTCTTAGATACTGGAACACACTATGACATTCCAAACAATACATAACATGGTTAAGAAACCACACAAAATGAACTGTTACATCCAAAGGCTAGTTTTTAAAGATTGTGTTAATTCTTAGAAAAAAGTATTATATTTTCAAATTTATCTATCAGTCTCTGTTACAGAGCTATTTCCGTGTTAATCAGCCAAGCTACACGGAGATTAGTCCAAAAGTGATCATTTAATCGTCTTTAAAGTGTCAGCACATCCCCCAAGACTGTAGTAGGTAACTGAAAGTAAAACCCTTTATATCATCCTTCACTGAGTCAGGACTGAAGTCTATGAAGTGTTGATGGTGATGGAATCCACTCGGATTCTCAGTGGAGTGCAGATGGGGCTGGTTGCGGTGTTCCTTCATGTGACATGTCAGTGACCTGCATCTGTGTACTGACGAATATCTTGCAAGTTGAACCCTGGGATCCCTACATCATTCTGACGACTTCAGCAAATAGACGTCTAATTCACTGTCCAGTGGCCAGATTATAGATATGTTTCATGTACTTTTACCTTTCTAACTCTCTTGGTTAATGGATCTATTGCTAAAGTAGCAATGACGAAAGCAGGAAGGAAGGAATTCATTTCCTTATAGTGGTAAGCAATCCAAGTGTGGGAGCTGTTGCGTTTATCCTCAGGTGGACTAGCATGAGCAGGACCACTGGCCTCCAACACTTTATGCCCCACTCGTCGGTATTACCATGGGCGATGATACACGGTTGCTGCTGTACAGTACAATGTGTATAATCCTTAGTGAAGATGGTGGCCACCAGTTTTAGTTCATGGTTGAGTAAATTTTTGAAAAACAGTCATATTCAAAATTATACATTTCACGTCAGTTACTATGACTGTAGTTACGTAGAATGAGAGTAAGATTGCTAGATACACGTATACTTATTAAAGAATTATTTATGAAAATGTCTTGTCAAAGAGCATATGTTAATCTTAAAACCTTAGTAACTTTTTTATGATTATATGATGATAAAGCGGATGTGGTATTTGGCTGACAGCCTAGAAAGAGATTCTTACATAGGCATTATTCATGTGAGAGATGACAATATTAAACTGGTCAACATCAGAAGCAAAGTATTTGTTCTCTTCAGGCAGGAGAAAAAGATAAAGGTTTGGGTATTATGGGCTAGGATATATGAATTCCTCATTACTGAATATTATTAGGGTAGAGTGCTGTGGTTATACTGAGACTTGAATTTATAGTTATCTAATGAGATTCACTTACATTAACGTGAGCACAACTGTATTCTGAGAGATGTTTGTTTTAAGTACGAGCCATGTTCTTGTGGGGCACACAAGAGCCGGATATAGAAACCAGACAGCTTTGATATTTAATGATAAAGTGTTTTAATATGTCACAGGATTCTAGTGTGTGGACAGTCACTGTGTTTAAGTGTACACTTGTACAGAGGAGCTTATCATTCACACATCAAAAAAGAGATACTGATCGAGTCACCGGTGGTCTGTTCACCTACCACACCAGCAAGAGCTGAATAATGTTCTTATAATGAAATAAAGCGAGTTATTTACAGTTCCCCAGATTTAAAGGGGCAATTACCGGGAAATGAGTGAAATTACAACTGTTTTTCAGATCTTGCCTTCCAGATTTCAAGTCTAGACCTTGACTACACAAAATCAACTTTTCTTACTAATGAAACAAACCCGTAACTGCATATGATTACGAGTGAGGAGATCACCTGCCAGTTGTACATGGTCTATCAATATCGCCCATAAGATATCTACAGACAGTTTAACAGTGAACCTAGTCGGTAACTGATGACGTGATTACTCATGCGAAAGCTATATACCGTCGAGCTGCTTTAGTCTACGGTGGTACTGTTCGACAATGCTCTGGGTCTTGCGAGGGAGTACAGTTGTGAAAACTTCTCTTAAACCTCTGGGTTGCAACTGACCAGTACCAGTGTGGTATAGCAAAGGGAAAGACACGGTTCAACAGCCTTACTGCAGTAGTTGGTTATATGAACCGTATTACAGAGTTGGGGGAAAGAGCTGCTGCCTTTTATCTAAACGGCTTAGTATCTAATGTGGCTTATTGTTGTGTTGTGGTGAGAAGAACTTCCATTGGATACATATCCTAGAAGGAGCAGATACATAGTGCATAGTAGTGAGGTAAAGAAATTCCCTGGAGTCCACACAAACGTCCACAACATTAGTTGAATAAGTAAAGGATTATAAGAGAGCGACAACCACAATCAAATTTATGTATTTTTGTGTTCTTCCACCAGATGCGTCCACTTCTATTATTACCTGTCAGGTCTGTCAGGCACAGCTAAACTTCTGGCATATACCCGGAGCACTGAGGACGGGTCTGGCGTCTCGCTAGACATGCCTAAGCACGAAATCTTTGAAGGGACAGACAGTCAAGGGGACCAGTGGCTCCACGCCCAGAGACGTTCCAGTGAGAAAGGAAATTTCCAGGTAAGATCCAGGTGAAAAGGCCTTGTGTCTCGACCCTTCATGTACGTATTCCTACCTTATCACTGGTGTCTACCTCCCCATGTCATTCTACCCCGTCATGTGTCTTTACCCCTTCATTTGTTTCTAACATTCCTTGTGTTTCTACCTCTCCCTGCGTTTACCGATCCATGTGTTTTAATCTCTTCGTGTGTTTCTACCACTTCATGTGTTTCTACTCCTTCATATTTCTTTTGTGTACCTTTCCACGTGTTTCTACCCCTTCATGTGCTTCTCCCTCTCCATGTTTTCCTACTCTTTCATGTGTTTCTACTCCTTCACATGATTAAGAACTTTACGTTCTGACTACTGTGTGTAAGTATATTCCGAATGCGACGATTCATATTTAATAGATATTTATACTTTCAGGAATTCAGGATGAAATTGATTTTGATTTTTGTGCTGAGGGCCGAACCAGAGCGATCACTGAAAAAATAAAGTAGAGACATTGAGAGTTTTTGAAATCTATACATCTTGCAATTTTATTCAAACCTCGGTGATGTATATTCTTACAAAAAGGATTTTCTTAACAGCTGATATTTGAAGTAAAGGTTTTGAAGAACAAGACTAAGGCTGTCGTTGGAATAGATGACATATACACCACGACAGAGGACTGCGAGAGTTATGGATATTGTGACTTTGAACATGATCTATGTTCATATACAAATTCTCAGACAGACTCGAGTGATTGGTTGCTGCAGAGTCCTGCAGATGCATTACCTGGACCACCTGTTGATCATTCCACTGATTCTAGCAGAGGTGAGTGAAAATCTTTTTCCTTCGTTTTTTCCTTCAATCTGTTGATGACTAAAAACCTTACATAGGGAATTCAGCGAGTTTTCTTCTTCTTCAACACATAACTTTGTTTACATAATCTATTGGCCCAGGGCGTAATATTCTGGTCAGATGTCCTGACAGCTAAAGACCCTGGGAGAGAAAGAATTGTTGCAGTTTTCAGTGACCAATGGTTCTCTCAACATCTTTCCTTGAATGATGACTAACATATGTATTTCTTTCCAGAAAATTAATGAAAATGAAATCCTAATCGACTTTTTGTTACTGACATCTGTTCTCGCTGTCTGTCAACGGTACATTAATTCCTGTCATCTTCTGCGGGTTTGTTGGTCACTACATTGGGCAAATTGGTTAGTTGTACTTCAGATTGCATGATGTTGCTGCTTTCTTCTCATGGTGACCGTAGGAGTTCTTGAAGGTGTAGCCTTTGTGGGTGGTCTTAGAAACACACTCGCTCGTCTCTAGGTCAAGATATTCCAGGAAATTGGTGGAATGAATTAACTTTTCGAAGGCTAATAAACAGATATTAAGTCACTCATGTCAGACAGAGCCAGCCATCTCACAAAAAAGTAAACGTCTTTAGAAAGTGAATACGCAAGAAAACAAAATACATAATGTGAACACAAGAATCACAAATTTCCTAAAAGAAATCGATCTTAGTGACAGTGTACGACCAGGTGGAAGAGGCTGCCAGGGCAATTAGCTTGTTCTCTAAAGTCTATTATCTTTACATATTTTCTCTGTATAAGAACCAATGTTGTACAAAGTTTGCTTTTCTCACCATACGTATTTCATAGGAATACTGACATATCCTACGACATAAAGAACCTCGCATATAAAAGGTAAATGGGGAGCTATCAGGGAACATGTCGACTCTGTATCAGGTTCTGAATATATTAACTAGATATTCCCTTAGCAAAGCAGGACTTGGTCTCATCAAGGCTCATAGCATAACTGACTTTGCATTTCAAAATGTCATTCTACTTCAGGTACAATGATGTTAATGTTGTCTGCATTTTTAATGTTTGTCGTTGATGAGAAGTGAAGAACTTAAATTACTATCTCCGAATTATATTGCACCATCCTGACAGTATCATCCTTGCAATTACTTAATTCGATCTTTTTTTTTTTTCTTATTTCTTAGGTCACTACGTGATTCTTTCTGGTTACTTGATGCCTAATCAGGGAGGGTATGCTAACCTCCAGTCTCAGCAATACTCCAGCTACATCGACTCGGGCACGTGCATAAATTTTTGGTATAACGCTGCCTTCACAAATGGTTCTCTCATAGTAAGTGTCATGTGTCCAATTTTTAATTTTCTGTTTCATTTCCGTAACAGATGGAAGAAGCGGAGGGTTTTACAGAGCGTCCCAGAGTTTTCCAGAACTTAGGATGAAAGAAATAGGCAACATTTGAAAGTAGAGTAATATTCAAGAACTATAATTCATCTTTGTGTATATTGCCATAAGGAAGAGATTCAAAAGATTTTACAAGAACTCCTACTTAGGTTTCAGCTGCAAGATCGAACACCTGGCAGACATTATGGAGGCTTCGACAAGGAACAGATCCTCAGTGGCATTTTGCAAAAGTCACAACTAAACAGGATACATTCCACAGGGTAAGTCAGGGAGTGGTGAACTTTGCACAGTTTATGGTTTGACCAAAAAGTATAAGATGAGATAAAAGAATACGGTAAGGAGTTACACAAGTGTAAATAAAAGGTTGTAACCACCATTTCAATCAGACATCCTCGACTTAACTTTCTGTTTCGAACATGTTCAGAATTCTGGCACCAAAATGTCCACCGCCATTTATACCTTTCTTATGTTACTTTTTTCCTGCTTCCAGTATTGCATGTATAGATTCCTAGTTTACTGACCTAATCCTAGGCTGGTAAGTTATGTGCATTAACCTTTTTGAATGATTTCTCTCATTTTACGCTTCATTCGTCTCTTTTATGCGGCAAAAATTTTAATCTCGTGCAGCGGAATTTTCCACTAAGTAAACTTGCTTAAGTCGAATTAAGAGTTATAGAAATGGGTTAGAGGCCAATCTATACAGTTCGACCACATGATAATACTGTTAACAGTGAACATAGTAATTTTAACTTCCAGCAAATAATTCCATTTCGAAAGCAAGTAAGGTACTCTCAGAGTTAAGTCATCATGAACATTTCCATTATGAGCCGAGTGAGTTTCGTCAGATTATTGTCTTTATAACAGATTATATTTATCCAAGGATAATATCCTAGTATCATCAACAGCTTAATAATTCAGAGGGTTTTCAGCTAAAAATTGAAAGCAAGTTTTGTGCTTGGTATCATTAGGTCATCTTCACGGGCATGCTGGACGCCAACCCTGACGCTTATATTGCCCTTGACGAATTGGCCGTTGATCGCTGGGGTAAATGTGTTGGTGACTACGTCAGACCCAGTGTGGCTGATCCTACTCATCAAGGTATGTACTCAGGTTACGTTTAAGATGGTGTAGCTCGTTTATTCTTATGAAAATATGCTTCGTGTGTTTTTTATCCCCATATGTCTAGTGCCTCTGTAGTTGCATATGATGTTTACAGGTATTTTTCCTTAATTCACCCCTTTACTTTTCTACTCTGACGTGTGACATTGATCTCTAACGTAAGCCAACAAAACCAAAGATGTTCATCCAAGCCCTACTGACTCTCTTCCTATTACGACTGCGTTTTTCAAACAGATATACTGCTTATATATATATATATATATATATATATATATATATATATATATATATATATATATATATATATATAT
>JAYMFT010365233.1:0-22349 GCA_038088735.1 Panulirus argus
TACTTGTGATTTGATGCTGCGACGGGCAGTTAAAATTTTCCTTGCTCCCCCTTCCCTTCCGACCACAGGACTGGCTGGCACGGTCACAGGACTGGCTGGCACATCCACAGGAATGGCTGGCACATCCACAGGAATGGCTGGCACATCCACAGGAATGGCTGGTACAGTAGGTGTTATTACTTGTGATTTGATGCTGCGACGGGCAGTTAAAATTTTCCTTGCTCCCCCTTCCCTTCCGACCACAGGACTGGCTGCCAAGGTCACAGGACTGGCTGGCACGGTCAAAGGACTGTCTATTACATCCACAGGACTGGCTGACACATCTACAGAACAGGCTGGTACAGTAGGTGTTATTACTTGTGATTTGTTCCGGCGACGGGCAGTTAAAATTTTCCTTGCTCCTCCTTCCCTTCCGACCACAGGACTGGCTGGCACGGGACTGGCAGGTTGGATAGTTTTGAATGTCGTCGATACCCCTTCTTTTGTTTTGGCAGCAGCGGTGAAGTTGAGAGTACTGGTCTCAACAGGCACGGCTGAGGCTGACGGGGCGATGAAAGTGTAATCTTTACACTGGGCAACTTGCTGATGATTACTTCTCGACCGACGCGCGGTCATATGACGACGAATAAACCTTGATGTCATTTTACCTGGCTGAACTCTTTCTTTCTTAAATCTTTGGTCTGAAGTTAGGAATAATCCCAAACGGTATGGAAACGTTGAAGGGATGTCAAAATTTAGTAAAGTTGGTATCTAACGAAGCAAGTGTGAAAAGTACAATCGGGAAGTTATTTACCCCATTCAGGGGGAATTAAGCAAAATAACTGACATTATGATATCCGTATTACTACGAAGTGACGATATAAAAAGTGAATCATCGAGAATATACTGACAATGTTATGCATATTACTAAGTATTGTAAATAAAACAAGTGAATCAACGAGAATATACTGACAGTGTTATACATATTACTAAGTAGTGTAAATAAAAACAAAATCAACGAGAATATGCTGACAATGTTATGCATATTACTAAGTAATGTAGATAAAAAACAAGTGAATCACAGAGAAATATTGACAATGTTATGCATATTACTATGCAGTGTAGATAAAAACAAGTGAATCATCGATAATATACTGACTGATATTCATATTACTAAGCAGTGTATATAAAAACAAGCGAATCATCAAGAATATACGGACAATGATATCCACATTACTTACCAGTGTAGATAAAAACAAGTGAATCATCGAGAATATACTGACGTGATGAAATTCATCTTACTAAGTAGTGAAGATAAAAACAAGTGAATCATCGAGAATATATTGGCATAATGATATTCATATTACTAAGTAGTGAAGATAAAAACAAGTGAATGATCGAGAATATACTAGCATAATGATATTCATATTTCTAAGTAGTGAAGATAAAAACAAGTGAATCATAGAGAATATACTGGCATAATGATATTCATATTACTGAGTAGTGAAGATAAAAACAAGTGAATCATCTAGAATATATTGGCATAATATTCATATTACTAAGTAGTGAAGATAAAAACACGTGAATGATCGAGAATATACCGGCATAATGATTAATATTTCTAAGTAGTGAAGATAAAAACAAGTGAATCATCGAGAATATACAGGCATAATATTCATATTTCTAAGTAGTGAAGATAAAAACAAGTGAATCATCGAGAATATACTGGCATAATATTTATATTACTGAGTAGTGAAGATGAAAACAAGTGAATCATCGAGAATATATTGGCATAATATTAATATTTCTAAGTAGAAGATAAAAACAAGTGAATCACTCATCGAGAATATACTTTGACCGTGGTTAGCCAGTCATGTGACCGTGCCAGCCGGTCCTGCCTGTAGGTTTGGAAGGATCCACAGTCAGATATGTCACAGTTCCCTCCCGGACTCCCGAACTGCCTTTCGCGCCAAAACCAACTCCTTGGGAACGCTGGAGAGAATGGTAAAGATATAACGCCCGCCAGAGAAAGATGGAGATAACGATGCCACACCCTGTCAAAAGCCTTAGATATGTCAAGAGCAATTGCATATGACTCCTCAAAATCTTTCAGGGATGATGCCCCTCACAGACATAACCTCACTGTCAGTGACACCCCCCCCCCTTCACATCACCCCTGGTCTAGACTCTCTCGCCAGGGGGGGGGGTCATCACGACCCCCCTCCAATGACCCTCTGCCAATACCACCAGTCGTCTCCCCTCCCAAATCCAGCTAACTAGAACTGTCGCCTCCTGCTGGTCAAGTTATCACGTCACGGCTTTCTTACTTCGCCTTCCTAATGGCTCCTTTTTCTGTAAACAGATTTCGTAGTCTCACAGCTAGAGGGAGGGAGACAGATAGAAGAAAATATGGATGGTGTCAGTTACCATCATCATCGTAAGTCTTTGGCTCAGTCCTTCAGTACCTCTGGCTGCGTCTGAGACGGACCGCTTACCCAAGCAGCCCTAAGTGTGACTCAGGCCCGCACAGAGTATATAAACGCACACACACAGGCAAGCGACCTCTATTAAACGGCACGGCGGTAAACGAATCAACATTCCGTAAACCCTCCTGTGTCGTTAGCCACACAGTGTCGAACGGTGTTCAATGTCTCCAAAACGCACAGACGTCCCACGATCGTCCCCTCGTGCTGGGTAACTGTAGACAAAAGAAAGACAAAATTTACAAACCTCTTTAAACGCCGAAATCGTGTTATAGAACTCAACCTATCGCCTGGGCACGCTGCCATCTGTCGGCAAATTACTGCAACGCGTACGCCTTAAACATGCGACCGAGCCATCCCGATGGATTATCAATAATCGGGTATAATCCAGGTAGGCAAATATCAACTCCCAATATAAACTCATTCCCCTCCAAACAGACCTTCAGAATAGTCCTCCCAGAATTACGATAATGATAAACATAACAAAATCCATTCTTCAGCTTATGCTGATAAGTAAAGAGAAAGAGACGAGGCTGGTTTTTTCTTCCCAATAGATAATTAGTGCTGTATCGAAATCCATTACATGAACTGTAATGAGCTCGCTGTGTAATTAGACTCTCCAGTACCGATGCGGAGTTCTGCTCTCGTGGGAACCCATCTACTGTGTGTGTAATCACTTGGGTCTGTACTGTACGGAGAGAGAGAGAGAGAGAGAGAGAGAGAGAGAGAGAGAGAGAGAGAGAGAGAGAGAGAGACCGTCTCATCACCCTTCCAAAGGCTGACCAAGCGTAAGGTGGATCGGTTCGAGACCACGGCCTCAGATGGCGCTCCCCCCCCCTCCCCCAAACACACACACACACACACACACACACACACACACACGCTTTCAACCGCTCCATCAGCCAGTCACCCATCAGTTCGGATACAGGCTCATAGATGGCACTCTTTGAGGTTGGGGGGGGGGGGGTCGAGTTGAACCGCCCGCTGACACATGGAGCTCCTTCGCGCGTTGCACAGATCCTCACTCACTCACACAGGAGTGACCCGTCACAGTATAAATCCCCATACCCTCCCTCCCTCCCTCCCTCACGACGCGTCACGACGCTTCCCTCACTCACACTCCCTCACAATCTCATGAATAAAGGGAGGACGACTCACCCACCCGCCTCCTACGGCTGACTCATCCATCCCACGGTACTTTCAAACGCTCTTGTAACATCGACTCATCCTGTGGTCAGTATACATAAAGCCACCTGAAGTAAATAATGAACGAATGTTGATCGTAATTACCATTGTGTTTGGCTGTGCCTCTAAAGCCATCACGCGGGTGGTTAAAAAAAAAATAAAAATAAACCGGGCCGGTTTATGCACGAGGTTGAGTGAACTCTTTTATTCAAACCAGTTCGTTTTATTGGGCATCAAATCATTTACCAGCAACAACAACAAAAAAAAAAGGTGACGCCTCGTTTATGCATGAAAAAAAATTCTCTCTCCAGTAATTCAATTTATCGGGGTAAATGATAAGTGATAAATGAAACAAGAGATCGGGAGTTTCTTAGTACAGCATCCGATCGCGTGAAGTTGTATCGGCACTGCGCCACCCTGGGGAGGAGGGGGAGATATCCTGCCTCCGTCAACGACCCCCTCCCCACATCTCTCTCTCTCTCTCTCTCTCTCCTCTGGGACCCACTGGACCTCCTCCCCCTCCCCCTTCCTCTCATCAAGCACCCCCTGCCTTCTCCTCCTCCTCCTCCCCCTCTTCCTCCTCGAGACGTGCTTACATGGCCTGAGTAAAGCAAACGAAGCGATCTCAATGCCCCGACCGCACGACCGACGATGACCTGCCCAGGGATTCGGACACTACTCCCCAGTCCCGGCCGGGGATTCGGACACTCCCAAGAGCGAGAGGAGACAACAATGAAGGAGAGGTGAGAGAGAATATGTAGTAAAGTGTGTGGGTGAGGAGGATCAATAAAGGAGTATTAAGGACCACTGAAGTCCACATGTTTTCTGCCTTCGACAGTTGCTAAACATTCCACTTGTCATTGTTCAGTAATCTCTTTCTCCTTTTTCTTTCTTCTTCCTTCTTCCTTCTTTTCTCTCTCTTCTTCCCTAGGGCCTCCTACTGCCCAACCGGCATATCAACACGTCCCTCACCCAAGGCTCCGAGCCGCCGCCACCACTTCCCACGGAGTCATGGCTCCCTTGCTCTCCTCTCCGCCCTCTCCCCTCCCTCCCTCCCTCCCTCCCAGCAGCAGGTCTCCTGGCCTTATCCTGCCTGAGGGAGGCGTGGCCGTTCTGCCGCCCTGGAGCGCCTCTGACAGTGTCTTCCTGGTGTGCTCTCGCACGCTGGCTTCCTCATCCCCCCCCCCCCCCACCCACCTAGGGTTCACACACCCGGCCAGAGTCAACACGCGCACTGGACCGCAGCGTCAGGGCGTAGGAGTCGACCCTCGCACACACACACACACACACACACACACACACGCACGTCAACACTGGCAGGTTCCTCCTCCTCCTCCTCCCTCCTCTTCCTCCTGCCCCTCGGACAGGTTCCTCCCCTTCAGAGGGAGCCTGGCTCTCGCGGGAGCCGGGTGGGATAACAAGCCCCAGACAACCCAGGCCCAGTGCCTAGGGTCCCTCACCACCACCGGCGGGTCCTGCCCTAGAGTACAGGGCCCCGTAGCACCTCCTGAGGTGTAGGGAGGTTTAATCTCAAACAACAGCATCCTCCTCCTCCTCCTCCTCGGACAGGGTCCTCCCCCCACAGTACCGAGTGTGGGAGGGGCGCCGCCGCCGCCCCCTCCTCCTCCTCCTCCTCCCATGGTACCTGATGGGGGCTCTCTCCATCCTGTAGAAAAAAAAAGGGAGGATAGGTCCTTCCATTCTCCACCCCACTCCTCCTTCAGTACTTAAGAAGTTCCCCCTCCGACGGTACACCAAAGGGGTGGAGAGAAGAGTACCTCCTCCTGAGGTACCCCAAGACGTTTCGTCATCCCATGGTACCAAAAGGAAGGGAGGCGGGTGGCGGTGGGTGGGTACCACACGCCCACCCGCTGCTGCAACGCCCATCAACGCGGAAGTCGATTGAGAGAGAGAGAGAGAGAGAGAGAGAGAGAGAGAACCTCAACAAGTGTCCTTCGTCAATATTGAGGAACAGACACGCAGAATCGGGTGTGTGTGTGTGTGTGTGTGTGTGTGAGAGTGTGTGTGTGTAGGGGGGGGGGGGTCAGATCACCCCTCCAGCCCTCTCACCCCCAGTCTTCCCGCCCCCCCACCATCCAATACACACACACACACACACACCAACCCCCCCTCTCCTCTCCTATCTCTCTCTCTCTTTCATCCCTCACCCGAAACGGTCAAGCACCCTCGGGATTCGGCCGAGCATCCCCTAGGGATTGTCTTACCGGAGCGAGAGAGAGAGAGAGAGAGAGAGAGAGAGAGAGAGAGAGAGAGAGAGAGAGAGAGAGAGAGAGAGAGTCAAAAGGCGAACGGGAGCAAACATGGCGTCCGGCACAGATCAGCTGTGGGGACCGATCCGGCGCTAATGGCTTCCTCCGCGCCTGAAAACACTCGTGCTCCTCACTCACCATCATCACGAATCACAGAGAGTCCCTCATGGATGCTCCCGACTCCAGATGAGAGGGAAAAAAAAAGAAGGCCAAATGCATCAGCATGAAAAAAAAAAATGGAAAATACTGAGACATAACTTTTTCAAAGACTTCCAGAATGTAAGGACGTATTCAGAGTTAAGACAACGGCGGAGGAAAGTATTGGAACCCGGTGCACCAAGGGGTCTTCAAAGAGAGAGAAAGTATTGGAACGCGTATCTCCGGAAGGCTCCTTCGGCCCCCCCAGAGAATACAGAGGACCCCAGAGTATCCAAGACACACAACAAGCTGGACGGAAATCCACAAAGCCTTTTGAGGAGCAGAGGTGGTATTAGCAGCAGCAGTAGTAGCTATAATTCTTTCTAGTACTTATCTAATGACCCCATCGTTGAGGCAGTATTTCCTTATACAAAGGTCAACTGACCCTGGTGTTTAGATGTAATGATAATACCAATAATAATAATAATAATAATAATAATAATGATAATAATAACAGCAATAATAATAATAATAATAATAAATAATAATAATAATAACAGGAAGAATAATAATAAGAAAAAGAAGAAATAATAATAATAATAATAATAATAATAATAATAATAATAATAATAATGACAATTATAATTACAACAACAATAATCCGTAAATGTAAGCACGGTGACACTATTCTCTTTGACTTCTTAGGAGTGCCATGCACGTGTAAGCAACAGGTAGAGTGCCTCCGAATGACGACAGATGGACTCGAAGTACATACTGAGGCATTACACAGTGGGGTTGGGGTACAATCCTCTTGTCCCCCACACTTGGAAAAGAACAATACACCAACGTCTCTACTAATCACACCATCTCTACGCACAGTGTGCTTTCGGTGGACGAGATGAGGTTCTCTCTATTAGGAGAAAATTTTACTGACGCTTAAATTCTAACACTTTCAGATAACATCAGATGAATGAGAAAAAGACTCATCCGTTCACTAAAACCTTCGTTCACTCGTCTCTATTTTTTTCAGCACCTTCCAGAGAGAGACAAATTATAAAAAAAAAAATATCCATTTAAAATTCCTTTCTTTTTTTTTTCTGCATAAATTCCGAGTCAGGTCCTTGACGGACATCATAACAAGCCCACAAAGAGAGAAACGGACATCTAGGCCAGCCTAACCTAGTCCACACACACGACTCCTTTCAAGCCCACCTAGCCACTGACGTCAAAAAAAAAATCATCTGAACGCCATCTTAAGATATACCTATTCATCTTGACTGACTAACTTCTCGCCTATCCTAAACCTATCCCTTCAACGTTACCCTATCCTATACCTACTACCCAGACCTACCCACACCTCGCCCAGCCAAGCCTTATTTATCCCTTCATAACCCTACCTAAGTACGAGAACGTGGCAAAAACATCATCATATCTGGACTAACCACAGCCACCCTATCCCCGAGACCAAGGCTACCCCTATCTAGCCGGGCCTGACTCGCTCCCTCGTCCACATTCGACAAAATCGTATTTTGGACACGGGTTAGAGTCTCCCGGACATTCAATACACACCAATGGGAACAGTCATCCACCACGGGTACTTCTGGTGAGCTTTATTCTAAAGGGAAATCCCATATGAAGCGAGCGCAATCCTCACCTATTTACTTCTCGGAGAATTAGCCTCCCTTGCAAATGAACCCGTGTTCGGATGTCTCACTCTGGCAACTTCTTCGGCCACAAAACGCCATTTAAAAAAAAAAAAGGTCCCTTCTCTCCAAACAATGTTGAGAATTATATACTCACTTAATTTAAATGATACGTATCCCGAAAATGGACTTGCTTAAAACATTAAAGCCAGCCGAACGAATATGCGGATCAAGTACAGACAAGTCCATCCGAACACTCGTGACGTCACTAGAAGAAAAATGGTAAACAAAAGGCCGTAAGGGGACTTCCGAGACCCATTCTTGTTTTCTTTTTTTCGGACGCGTGTTTGTCCAACGGTGCGTACGACGACCACTTGGGCGTGGGAGAGGAGAGAGAGAGAGGGAGAGGGGGGGGGGGTCCATGCCTGGAACTCGACAACCGACCCTCAACACCACAAGGGGGAAAGGGTCAAAGGGCACTCGAGGGGCGCTGCCGCGGCCGCCTTAACGGGTCGTATGCGCAAAGGGCACGACAGAAATGGGGGTCGTACAAGCCCACCCTATACGTCCCATTTTTTACACCGTCCGTCCGTCCGTCACAAGAGGCGCTCAACACATGCAGGTCCTCTCGACTCATCCCCTCCAACCATCCTCCCGACACCACCATATCCTGCCATCCGAGATCCCTCGACCCCCAGTTGCAGTCCGACACCGGAACGACACCGAACTCGTCCGAGCTCGTACAGACCGCGAAAACTGCCCTATTATAGTCATAACTACAGTTAACTATAATCAGTTTACGGTCAACTAACCATCAATTTCGTGTGTGTAAAGACTATAATCACCCGACACTTCGCTGCCTCCCCATTACAGATCCACTGTTTAAATAGTAAATAATTTATATTCATTTTCAGCCACAATCTAATAAATCGTGATCATGTATCTACAATATAAATAATCAGTGATTTCCTTCAAGTAGAAGTCGTCTCCATCTTTCCTTAAAATAAAGTTGATTACGTATGCAGCATCAAACAAGGCCTTTCTTAATCAAAACCAAGATAATAAGACAATATTCTGCACGTGCGTTTCCTGCGTTCAAACCCAGCTTCGCCAGCATATTTACATGAGAGTTGTGGCGCCACCGTGGTCCATAATGGCTGCTCTTGGGGCCAAGGGGAACATTCCACTTTTCCAGCACCACCTCGCTCCTTCGGCACACGCTAACAGACCAGCCCCTGGATACAACGATGATGCGAACATTCCAGACGCGTCGAGGTTTTGGCACCAAAGCCGGAGTCTAAATATATTCGTGGAGTCACTCATCTCGTGAATCAATTTCCTGACCAATTCTCTCTCTAAGACGTTTACGTCTTTTGACTTCTCCCAATCCTCCCTCTCTCTCTCCCTCTCTCTCTCTCGGCATATTGGCCGACTGTAAAATCTTTGAAGCTATCTTTTCTTGACCTGAAGCCTTCCAACACCCCGCCCGAGGTCAGAGCGAGGTTAATCTTTAGGAGAGACCTATCTGTACATTGGATTCACTTCGACTTTAAATCACGAGAGTAATACACGAGGGAGTTAGGACTCCCATCCCCCCTCGTGTCAATACGAGCCGGGCACCCGCCTATTAAACTGATCACTGTCATCACGGCGTTCCTCAATGCTCCCGCCTTACTCCCTCGCTGTTTATGACTTTCTTGATGCACGGAAACATGCTTAAGATTTCTGAGGGAGAATTGAGTTTCGTCTATAAATCAATCTCTTCTTCCCTGTACAATATGATATATATTCTATGCAATTCATGTTGTTCTAATACACTTTAGAACATTATTTACATCTTAAATCAATATCCATCCAAGCTATCCATCACAATCGTAAACACAGTTCCTATATTTCAGCAAACTGCTCAAATCACCTTTTCACACCACACGAGCTTATCTCTCTCCCTTATCTATTGCACCTCTCTCTAACCCGCGCTATCTGTCTGACGTCTCCATAACCATAGACTATACGCGTCGCACACACCCTCCCTCACAGTTAACAACCTCGCTTCTATAAATCTATACACCACAGCGTCACTCACTCACTCACACCCTCATCTCTCCAGTCTATCTTTAGCCATGACAGCGTCTTCCAATCCCGTCAGACAACATAATATTTCACCTTTGCAATACTTCTAAAATGCATATACTTGAAGGGAGAAAACCCCGCGAGAGTCCGCGAGTATTTCCGCATGCGGCTGCGGCGGCGCCGCCTGCCGCCCCTCATCTGAATGTGGGGAAGGGAAGATACCATTAGAATCTGGTATTCACGGACTCGCTCGAGTGTAAAGTGATGGAGGACTTTATCTCCTGAATTCAACAGATAACTGTTGCTTTACGGCTAAAAAAAACAGCTCAAGAAAATGACGCTTTGGATATTCGCAATGTGATTTTTACGATACAGAAGTAATCAACCCCGACACAATCCCTATAAATACGAATCACTTGTGTACACATGTGGGCAAGTGATGAAATCCACCAAAAAACAAATCTTTAGTCTGTCACATGACCTAAAACATTTAAAAAACCCACTAAAGAAAACCTTAAAACCTGAATTAAAACGATCCCTAAAGAAAATTAAAGAAAACATCACTTCATTATAAAAATCACTGGCCCCTCTTTCACGTACCCGATTTACCTAAAATCCCTAAAAAAAAGCGAGTGAGTAGTCCTCTTTCGCCTCATCCTCCACCACGGACCAGGGGTAAACATACCCATAAATATTCCTAGATATCTGGAGGTCCGAGAGGCAAGAAGAAAAAAAGAAAAAACGAGAAAAGGAAAACACTAAATCATATCCAAATCCCAGAGCATTCAGAGCGTGTGGAGGATGGCACACCATAAAAACAAAGTCGGGATGGAAACCAATTTTAAGGAAACAAAGTCGGGATGGAAACATCAATTTTAAGGAAACAAAGTCGAGATAGAAACATCAATTTTAAGGAAACAAAGTCGAGATAGAAACATCAATTTTAAGGAAACAAAATCGGGATGAAAGCATCAATTTTTAGGAAACAAAGTCGGGACGGAAGCATCAATTTTAAGGAAAGAAGTCGGGATGAAAACATCAATTTTTAAGAGGTCCCTGATCTGGGAGGTATAGGGTCTCTCTCTCTCTCTCTCTCTCTCTTTCTCTCTCCCTCTCTTTCTCTCCCTCTCTTTCTCCCTCGCGGTTTAGGGCGGTTTCTGACGTGCATCAGCCTATCCCAGGCGTTTTAATTCACCCTTTGCTTGAGAGCCTCTCTCTCTCTCTCTCTCTCTCTCTCTCCCCCAACCCAAAGTATCCTCCGGAGATTGCCGTCATATAACTTAGCCTTGGCTGGGAGGGTGTGGTGGTGGAGGTGGTGGGGAGAAGGGGGGACATTATCATCATCTGTACCGCTTGGCGAGGCGCTCAGCATAGCTTGAAAATCCAAGTCCCACGGCGGGAGAAATGTAATACGCCGAAATATACCAGAACGAAATACAACCCCCCTCCACACACACACACACACAACACACACCGCACGAGAAAGATTGGGGGCCCCCTTACGAGTGCAGAACTCCCTCCCTACACACAATTCAAAAAGATTTATTACACCCAAACATATATAAATTTCTTTTTCATACATATTCGCCATTTCCCGCGTGAGCGAGGTAGCGTCAAGAACACAGGACTGAGCCTCAGAGGGGGAAATAATCCTCACTTGGGCCCCTTTCTCTGTTCCTTCTTCTGGAAAAGTGAAAATAAGAGGGGAGGATTTCCAGCCCCTGGCTCCCACCCCTGTTAGTAGATTTTAACGACACGCAGGGAATACGTGGTAAGTACTCTTTCTCCCCTATCCCCAAGGATATATAGATAGATACATACATATAGATAGATAGATACATATAGATAGATAGATAGATAGATACAGATAGATAAGATACTCAGAAGCCTGCTTATCTTAAACTCTCAGCCTCTCGTACCTCATCATTCCAGCGTTTATCCTGGGTAACCATCTCACACATAGAGCATCGAGTCCAACCAAATGTAGAGGAGGAAGCAATATGCAAATTAGACCCACTTAACACGCGCGTATCGAAAACCTTTTCCAGGTTCCCCCTGCCGTGGCTGGAGCGAACATCACACCCTACTCTCACGCGACAGGCGAACAACTTGGCTTGGGTGTAGGGGCTTCCAGTCCACAGGGGAAAGGGAGTCGAGGGAGGGCTCACGCTACTCGGGCTGGGTCCGACGAGCTTGCGAGGAAAACGTGTAGAGAGAGAGAGAGAGAGAAATCGTCAGGTGAGCTAACTAATCAAATCTGGGTAATAATCGGAGTTCTTTCTTCTTATACACAAACAGCAACGACGATGCCTTCGTCAGGCGATTCCTCTCTCCCCCTCCCCATCCTTCCTTCGTCAAGTGGTTCCTCTCTGCCCCCCCCCTCAATCCTTCCTTCGTCAGTTGGTTCCTCTCTCTCCCCCCCTCAATCCCTCCTTCGTCAGGTGGTTCCTCTCCCCCCCAATCCTTCCTTCGTCAGGTGGTTCCTCTCCCCCCCCCCAATCCTTCCTTCGTTAGGTGGTTCCTCTCTCCCCCCATCCTTCCTTCGTCAGGTGGTTCCTCTCCCCCCATCCTTCCTTCGTCAGGTGTTTCCTCTACCTCCTTCGACACCTTCGTCAGGTTGGTTCTCTCTCATTCGACACCTTCGCAATTTTTTCTTTTGTGTGTGTGTGTGTGTGTGTGTGTTTCTTCCTCCACCGACTTCGTCGGGTTATTTCACCTCCGTCAAGTCGTTCCTCCTCCTCCTCCTTCGCGCCTCCGTCAGGTTGTCTGCCCATCCCTCGACACCTTCGTCAGGCGGATCCTCTCTCTCCTCCTCCGACAGGTAGTTCCTCTCATTCGACGCCTTCGTTAAGCTGTTCCTCCTCCTTCGACACCTTCGTCAGGCGGGTCTCCCTCCCTTCCTACCACGGCACCGAGACCACAGATTCTACGAATCCTATTTTCTCTTTAACTAGGTCGTTAGGAGGAGAAACTATGTGGTTAGGTCGGGGACGACCCTGGAAGCAGAGGGGACGGGGACTGTTTGAAGTGTGTGTGTGTGTGTGTGGGGGGGGGGGGGTCTAGCAGTGGGGACAACCATGGGAGAGGGGGAGGGGGTAGGTAGAGCAGAGCTGGAGGAGCTTAGCTACCTTGGGGGCCTGAGGAGAGTGAGAGTGAGAGAGGGAGAGGACAAGGCAAAGGCAGGCGAAGATGATGATTCAACTCCCACTCCGCTCTCTCTCTCTCTCTCTCTCTCTCTCCTGAAGAGGTAAACATTACCCGTGAGAAGGCGCAGAAGGTGAGGCCCCCCCGGGCCATACTGACGCGTCTCGAGTAGATAGCAACGTACCTGCTCTTACGGTACACCAGGGACCTGCTGGCAACGTGCCTGCTCTCATCCTCTCACGGTACACCCGCAGGCAAATGTACCTACTCTCACCCTTCTTCACGGTATACCAGTAACCTGCTGGCAACACTGTACCTGCTCTCAACCCTCTTCACGGTACATCAGGATCCAGTACCCCCCCTTCCCCCTCTCACGGTACATCAGCGCACCCGCTCTCACTCTCAAAGTACAGCACGAAGCTCCGGACGGCGTACCTGCTCTCTCTCTCTCTTTCTCTCTCTCTCAACCCACAAGAGTAATATAGAAAAACCACAGCAGCAAATTACAAAACACACTACCACACGCTGAACTAGACTAGACTCCGTTCCAAGTTCAACAACGTCCCAGACTGAAACGTAAGCTCAACAATTCGTAAAAGTACCACACGGCAGGATTATCTCGTAAAAAAAAGTTACGAATCAGGAAAAAGAAAAAAAAAAAATAATACCACCACCACACTCACCTGCAGCAAGGTCACAAAATGGCTACAGATTACAGCGAGGAAATAGCAACACTCGAGACATTCCTGGTAGTTCCCACACCCTGAGAGAGAGAGAGAGAGAGAGAGAGAGAGGAGAAATTAGTGCTCCGAGCTGAAGTCAGACTCGGTCGGGGTCTCGCTTAAGCCTTGACGACAAACTCACAATCACCGAGCGAGACGTATATGCACAAGCCCAGCACCCGACATTAATTAAACAATACCTCTTAATTAACAATGCCGACTGCTTGAAATTGAAAACAGCGAGGAGTCCTCGTAGTCCCCGGACTTTAACAAGATGTCTACGCGGGGAGCGCTTGAAGACGCGTTAGCTGTCGCGCGCTGCACTGCCCTCTCGAAGGATTAGGATAAGCCTTGGTGCTTGGAGTGTGTCAAGTCGTCGTCCTCGGAGTGTGTCAAGTCGTCGTCGTCGTCGTCCTCGGGACTGGCAAAAACTGTCGTTCGCAAGAGGCTTCCCAGGATTGTCGTGGAGGACGGAGACACCGGGCCTCAGAAATATGAAGTCGTGTTGAGAGGGGTTAGTTGGTTACCGTATTCGTGTGGATGTCTCAAGAGGGCCGTCAGCCCAACCTGACCCGACCTACCCAACCAGAAGACAACACAGCCAGATCAAGGCTGAGAGAAGGAGAGAAGACCTCTCCTTCCTCCCTCCCAAAAAAGTGATCAACTTTGTTAATATCTGTGTGTGTGTGTGTGTGTGTGTGAGAGGAGGGGGTGGTGTGGTTGGATGCGTCCTGATGGGGGGAAGGCGGTGGGGGCGAATTTAGGGGAGGACTTGGAAGAACTTCTGCTCAACTTACCGACCCGGTGATAAACTTGGCCCAGCTGTCAACCCTCGCACTGACCTGGGGAAAAAAAGAAAGATAAAAAAATGTTTATATAAGGGATAAGTTCTCCCCCCCCCCCTGGATATCAAAAATGTTTTTGGACAAAAGTTTCAGTGTGGAGAAAAATAGGAAAAAACTTCACCCTTCGAAAATTTTAATATATCTAACAAATAAAATATTCTTTTCGAGAACTGCATAAAAAAAATAATTCATAAATCACATAAAAATATCAACAATAACATTTAACTTCCTTCCATTCATTATGTATGGAAATCGTATATCATTGTTTGAAATTTATGAATTCATTCATTACTATTTCATCCAAATGCAGAGAAATATTTTCAAAGATAACTCTCAAGAAATGCATCTGAAAATAAATCATATATCTTTTAAAAATATCAACAATAATATCCTATTTCCATCCGTTCATCAAGTATACAAATCGTATATCATTTTGTTTAAAAACCAAAAATTTATTCATAAATTTTTCAACTGAACAAAATATTTTCAGAGATACAACAGGGAGACGTAAAACACAAATTTAAATTACCAACCCAAAAATGTTACAATAAACAGTTAATAAATCTACGTTTAAGTAAACGATCAATTAATCCCTAGAGCTTTAAGCAATCTAAAAAGGAAAATCAGAAGAACAGATGGAATAAGGAACACAAAAGACAATTATTACAAAAACACTTTAATCATATGACAGAAATATCAGAAATATTAAAACATACGTAACAGCTTTTAAGACATTGCAACCCTCCATCTCTGCATATCCTGAAAAAAAAAAAAATAAGAGTCTACGTTTAAAGAAATTTTAAAAATCTTTGGAAAAATCGTATATAAATTTTAAGAATCTTCCGACGAGTCTTAACGAATCGTTTAAAGAAAACATATGTAGATGTTACGTGCGAAGCAGATTAAACATGTTTTGAGTTACAAGTAACTACAATGAACAGATAGTATATACATGTCGAATTTCGGGGGCTTGTCTCTATCACCAGAGCCCGGTCTGGGACCTCCAAGGAGCAGCATTCTTGCTTCCGCGACCAGCCAAGCTGTTGGAGGTCAAAGGATGGATTCCTCGACCTTCACAGCTCAAGCTTAAACAGGCTAATCTTATGCAGATATCTGATACCAGCTGATCATAATATTGTTTACGTTTTGGTGGTATATTTGAGCAGTTTCGGGTCCCGGGTGTTTACACACATCGTTTTCTGTTACGATATTTAAAGTACCTTTAAATATTTTTTTTTTAGGGGTGTTGCGGGAAGGGGGGGATATACAAACAGAACGTGTAATTTACAAGTATAATGTGCTGAGTAAATAATCTGCATCCCATTTGCATAATATTACGTACAGTGTGTGATTTGTGGGTCTGGCGTTGTGTAAACAGACTCGAGCTCCGTGCTATACATTTTATTCATAATTCCTTAAAAAAAAAAAAAAACTATCCTTAATGTGCATCTTCGACCACAAACACGGTTCTATACATCGGAATTATGATGACCCTAAATGCCAAAGCAAAACACACACACACATACACACGAGATCACCCTCGGTAAAAAACCCTTATACTCAAAGCCCCTCAGAGACATTTCCTGATGATATGTGACACGGCCTCGGTACCACCAGGAGAACGTCTCACTCTCCTCCGGGAGAATTTATTGCTGCAGTCACCCATCACGCCATCGTCACTCAAACTAAAATGGAGCGCGGACAGATACTGTTACCACTTATTCTCTTATGCTCTTCGTATTTTCAATGTAAAAGTATTTCCTGTGGCCAAAAAAAAAAGTATAATAAAATAATAATAATTCCAATGACCCTCAGAAAATATAAACATTCTCTCGTCACAAAGACGTATCATCAAAAGCCCTAACCCACTTCACTATACAATTTCAGAGAAAAATAAATAATTTATCGCTATTATGAAGAAATAGCTATACACATTCACAGAAAATATAAATAATTTATCGATACTAGAAAGAAATAGCTATACACATTCACAGATAAATAATAATTTATCGATAAGAGAGAAAATATGACCCACAAGTTAAAATTTCTTAGTACTCTTTCACAAAATAGAAAAATAAAGAATCAAAATAAATTTTCTAAAAATGTAAAAAAGATCTGACCCTTTTCTTATTGAGCTATTTACAAGCCAACTTGAAAAATTTGCAAAGTAACGCTTGATACAGAACAGACACCTGTTCTAATCAATTAAAGCCACTCGTAATACAAAACAAACACCTGTTCTATCTAATCAAAGCCACATATAATACAAAACAAACACCTGTTCTCCTAATAACAGCAGATCTTTTCAAAAATTTCTCAAGCAACCGAATCTAACATATCTAGCATGAGACTTCGTGTGTGTGTGTGTGTGTGTGTGTGTGTGTGTGTGTCCCTTGAGTGACGTGAGGGGGAAAGTGAAATTGGCATCGTAAGGAGGTGGGAAGTAGTGAGGCTGTTTTTTTTTTTTTGGGGGGGTGGTGTGGGGGGGGGGGGGGTGCCAATCACGGGGCAAATCTCTATGATTAGGGCGAGATTGGCCGGCCAATCAGGTATTTCAAGTTCTTGCCGGCCCAGGGACGCTCGTGGAGCGGGCGCGTGCAGCGTGCACGTGCTGCTTATGACAGCAACCTTGACACACTGGGAGGCGGGGAGGAGGTGGCACCCGTGAGTCACGAGGTGTCAGGGTTCGAGCACCCCCTCCCCCCCTCCTTTGCACTTGAGGAGAACGGCCCACGTCCAACCCAGCTGCTTTATCCACTCTTTCGAAACGTTTTGAAACGTTTGGGTAAAACACACACACACACACACACATGCTCCACTCGGTAATGAGCAACGCTTCCCGGTATGAAACCATGAATACAAAATACATATATATAAAAAAAAGTTTTCCATAAAAGGCAGCAATTACGCCGAGCGTTGCTCAAAAGGCTTCCACTGGGGGCAGGAAATCCTGGAATGAGACTGCGTTTAAACTATTTAAGAAACGAGGTGACGAAAACGTAATCAGCGTTCTGTACCAGGCTGTGTTATGGAATACATAATTACTTTCATGTGTAATCTGACGTCATTAAACGACGCGTTGTTTCTAAATGACTCTCGTTTCATTCAGGGTCGTAGAAGCTAAGTCTTGTACGTAATTACTTTTTTAAATAGGGTCGGATGTTAATTAAACAAAGAATTGTTTCTGTATTAACCAAATGACTCGAGTTTAATTGCCTGGTCCGCTGGGTATCAAAGAGAGATTCCTTTCACTCCATTACAGTAATATGACGCAATATGGAGAGATTATATTAAAAAAAAAATAATAAATGTTACATTAACCTTACGATCACGTAATTCTAAGCTGGAGCAAAGTTCATATAAAGAAAGCTTTATAAACAAATATATTAAAAGCTGTCGTCTGCTAGCGAAGAGCTGGCTGACTGGCCACAAACACATGCAGCGCACGTTTCTCTGGCGTTCACCTTCCGTGGCGATCACTTTCAGCGCGGTTCTCTCTCCCCGTGTTAAATCACCGCTTGTGCTTAACTTCGGCAGCTAGGACAGAGAGTAAATGAGCCTCTGGCTTGGCTTCAGTGGTGTGAGCTTACTCCACGACACTCTGTGATACGTCCAAAGCTGGTACGTACGTACGTACGTACACACACACACACACACGCTTAGCCTAGCCTTCCAAAGCCGCCATATTTGGTGCCAAGATCCTCCACCTCCTCCCTACTCGTCGGGCGACCGAAATTGCCAGCCGTTATGCCTTCACCGCGCACGGACGTTCCCTAGAGAGCGAAAAAACATTAAAACTCTCCAAAACGGGGAAGGGGAGCGAGTCCCTGGACAACAGGAGCAACGGCGACCGAGAAAAGCGAAGTAAACAAAGGAGACGCGGGAGGGCTAGCGAGGGCCGAGAGGATGACCCAATATGGCGGCCAAACACCAGCTCAATGGTTGGTGCCTACAACCGCCACCTCTGCCTCTGCCTCTAAGCCGACTTGACCCTATCTTCTCCCTTACACGCCAGCGTTTAAAAAACTCAACCCAAGTCGAATAGAGGCATGTACAGCGATCCGTCTCTATTTAAACGAACGGTAAATGCCTGCGGGAGACTAGGGCTTCAAAATTGTGGCCGAGTTGTGGTAATATATTCTGCCACAGTCAGGAGTGGCAATAGAGGAGGAGCCGTGGTTGCCGTGGCTGAGGCAGACAGACAGACACACACACACACACACACACACACAGAGCATCGCCTCTCACAGGTGTCTGAATTCATCGGGCGCTGTGGGAGCGCTGGGCACTAGCTAGCTAGCTAGCACGTCCGTCTCCCGGGGCATCATCAGTCTCGGATGACCAACAATTAGCCCGGGCCCGAAGGATAGCGTCCGCGGGCCCATCCATCTTGGGTTTGCTCCCTACATGGGGAAGCGATGGGTAGGGTAGGGTAGGGTAGAGGCCAGGACGGAATAGGGAGGAGGGGGAGACGAATCCTAAATAGGGATGGGACGAGGAGAAAGAGAGAGAGGGAGAGAGAAGAAAGCGGGAGGGAGAGGGGGAGAATTAGGAAAAATGGGACGACCCGGAGACGAAAGGGGGAATGAGTGTGGAGACGGGATGAAAATGGGTAAGAAG
This sequence comes from Panulirus argus, assembly GCA_038088735.1. Lineage (NCBI taxonomy): Eukaryota > Metazoa > Arthropoda > Malacostraca > Decapoda > Palinuridae > Panulirus > Panulirus argus. The sequence continues at coordinate 19,100 of JAYMFT010365233.1, forward strand.
AAATGTTGGAGAAACGAGTGCACGAAAACGGGAAGAACGAAAATGGGAACGCCGGAAGCCGATTTAAAACAGAAACGAAGTAAATCGTAGTTCTCTCCTCTCAGCCATCCGCTCCGCCCGCTCTCCCCACTCCATCTATATCGTCCTCCATCCATCTATCCATCGCCCGTGTCTAATCCATCCCGTGACCTTAAAGGACAGCCGGGGGAGGTGACCGTCTCCAGGCGTCCCCTCACACACACACACGGGCGAACGGACAGACAGACTGGCGGCCCTACCATATACACCCAAAACCTGTCAACAGGCAGATAATCCTTACCTGGGTCGCTGGTCGAAGCTGGTCGAGGGACGGGGCGTGTGTGTGTGTGTGTGTGTGTGTGTGTACATCACCCTTGACTTCAGCTATCCACTTCAGGATTGGCCAGTCACTATTCCACTTTGGACTGTTTCCGTGCGTCCCCCACATCAGATATGACGACCTCAAATACCGACATTGCTAAGCCCTTGAGCACGACAGCAACACGACCCCTTGGTTGGGTACGACTGCTTGACCTCTTGAGCTGACCTTTACGGGTCAAGTCGAAGGTATAAATATGCCAACGTACCAAAAGGGTCGTGGTACCGTCGTAGAGCTCACTCAAGGGGTCGTGTCGCCATGCTCAGAGCTTTTGTTCGAGGGTTGTTTGGCCGTATTCAAGAGTCGTAAAGTCGTGCTCAAGGGTCGTTTGGCCGTATTCAAGGATCGTACCGTTGAACACGACAAAGTTCTCTCTCTCTCTCTCTCTCTCTCTCTCTCTCTCTCTCTCTCTCTCTCTCTCTCTCTCTCTCTCTCTCTCTCTCTCCTTCCTCTTCTTCAGTACCTGCGTCAGCGCCTACGTCTGCGCTCACGTCTGTTGTGCCGGACATCTCAGGGGCCTCCTTCTGCATCCAACCCCCGTCATCCATAGTGTTTTATCGATCACTATAATCATTATCATTATTTTTATTATTATCATTATTATCATTACAGTACTACTACTACCATCCACAGCCGAGACCCATAAACTATTCCATGGTTTACCTTCTCTACGTGCCTTGCTTCAGCTCATATATGGCTCCCCGTATATCGCATCGATCTAATTCATTCTATCCACTCCACGTCTCTACGTCCCTGATATCCCAAAGCCTCCTTCACTTCGTCCCCTCATCTCCTCTGGGTCTCCCCATCTCCTTTCGCCCCTTCTATTTTGACACGCGAAATCCCTGGCCAGCTCTTTAAAATCAGAAAACTCTCTCTTATCGTGGCATTCCTAACCCGATCAAACCGCTTTACTATCCTTAGGCATTTCATAAGCAACATGTCCACACCATTACTACAACTACTACTAACTACTATTATTTCTACTAACCACTAGTACTACTTCTAGTACTTATAATAATAATAACAACATCAAACTGTCTCTCCGGGGGTGACTGAACCTGATTACTATGTTTAGATTAGACGTTAGGGCTAATTAAACTGGGCAATAAAATCTTTATTGAGGTCGTCAATTTCAGGATTACAATCTGGAACAAAAGCAGGGGGCAAAAAAAAAACTAGGATCCAACCAGATTGAGTCGAACCAAACCTAACCTAACTTAGCGAGTCTCCGATCCAGTTAACTTTTCGAACTAATTAGCTGTTTACTAGTTTGGTACTTTCCGCACGAGGGGAACGACCTACCAACACCGCAGTACGACCCTTAAGTACCGTTAAGGGTCTTGGGGTTAATGTCCTGGCGATCACACCCATAGGTTGTATGGTCGTGGAGTCATGGTCGTTACCACCGTCTTGCTCAATGGTCGTACCGTCGTGCTCAATGGTCGTATACCATCGTGCTCAAGGGTCGTACGTACCGTCTTGCTCAAGGGGACAGAGCATAATAACCTACAGTTGAGAAATCACATTCATATAAGTCGTCTAAAAAAAAAATTACACCTTTATTTACTACACATCTTCAAGTAATTTACACATTTACAACCAATCACGGTTGCAGCGACACCGATCACGCTCATAGCAACGTGCGAAGCAACTTGAAAAAAAAAAAAAAGGCAAAATTTGCAGTTTAAAAAACATCTTAAAGGGAATTTGGAATTTGACAACAATAACGTAAAATGTCACATTACGCGTCCGATTCCCTTCACTTTCTCCTCCTGACCGGCTTCGGCGATAGCCTTCATTATGCACGACAAAAACCCATATTTTTTTCAGGACAGTATAAATGAAGAAAGATTTATTGATGCGTGAAGGAGGTTATAATACCCTGAAGAGCTTTTAAAAAGTCCATTAAGATCATATCAGGGGGTGTAATAAAAACATCACGGGTGAGGCCATTGTCGGGAGAATCGAACGCCCGCACCTGCTGGCTGCCTTCGTCCACCACTGACTGGCATATAAATTAGCGTGAACCGCTAATCTTATCGACCAGAGATAAAAGTTCGCCACGGGGTCACACGGCCGTGTTAATGACCCACTGCCCAGCATCGATCAACGTCAGTAAACGAGTGTAATAAACGCGAGATAAACGCACAAGAAGACACATAGGCTTAGCCAACACCAAAGGACGGGCGGGAAAGAAAACGGAGACGAATTCAAACATCATTGCAATTGCCATCTCATACGGCAACATTGCAAGAGGGGGGGGGGACAGGTCAGGTGTGTGAAGCCATGATAAAACCCAATAAACCAGTAACACTTCCCTTTTATTAATACATATTTGGCATATGTAGGAAAATACATCACAAGCAACTGAGCGTGAAACCTCTTGGGACAATCATTGCTTTGTTGTTATGCTGCAGAAAATAACTTCGGGTGAACTAATTGAACAACGAAGTTCGTTGTGAACACCCCACAGATAGAGAGAGAGAGAGAGAGAGAGAGAGAGAGAGAGAGAGACCGACGAGTAAGCCTGCACGTACGTACGTATCTGTGATTACTGTTTGTGTTACAACGAGAGAGATTTATACTCACTCGTGTTGCCTGCAGTCTCGCATAACCTTGCATGAATAGACCACTTCTGTAACCCTGAGTGTATACACACATGCATACACACATGCACACACATACACACACACACCAGCCTAAGCCAGTTTACCTCCCAAGTGATTCTATAACAAGTCTCCTTGGGATGTGATTCGTGGCGATTCAGGCAGCGAATTACGACCCTCAACACACACGACGCTATAATATTCCCAAGACCCGATGGCATGATTCACGGTGGTGTGTATATAT
>JAYMFT010365244.1:0-22347 GCA_038088735.1 Panulirus argus
TGGTCGATAAAATGGGTACCTGGCTCAGGCTAGGGTATATATATATATATATATATATATATATATATATATAGCGTCAATGGGATGGCCTTGATTAGGGCCTTAGCTGCGTGCCGTCTCAGCTAACACAGAAAAAAGAAAATATTCTGTTATTTTTATGAAATTATCAATTCAACTCTCGCGGTTGTAAACAGCGTGTTAGATAATTGCAGTTTATTCATAACATAAGATATCGATTTCTGTTTCACCTAAGGAACAAATATTTATATCACGTTTCTACCCCAAGAAAAAACAAATGCATAATATCCGAATATGACGATCTTTGTGAAGAAAGAGTCAAAATATACCCCCGGCCGCATACATGCATATTTATAAATGTTATTTGCCATGAGTTTTGTGTTTGATATTTCACGTGTGTATGGAAGCTTTAGTACGTTCATGTACCTATCCGTTCGGTCGTAATAGGAGTGTCTGATCCAAGCAATAATTATTTTGTTAGTCTGTGCATGTGGATAATTGTTAGTTAGTAGTGAGGATGCGTGTGAATTATATTCCCTTTGATGATTTGCATATATGATGAGAGAAATGTGTAACTAAACAGACAAACACCTTATAAGACGATTTCCTGCTCTCGTAGATTTTTTTTGTTTGTTACCCAAGTACAAGAGAGTATCGACATAAGTGATAGTTTCCCCAAGGGCACCATAGTCTACTTTTATCTTAATCATCCAATGACACTGTGCGTATGCATGTGCGCGTGTAACCTTCTCGTGCCCCATCCTTTAGAAAGGGAATATATTTATCTCTGCACATCGGCAACACAAAACTCTTGTGCGTTGCCAAAAGCAAATGCCTTTGATGAAGACGACTCTTCATAACACTCTGTGTTTGAAGGTATGATATTTCCACAGCCATGTACGCATACGAGCACAAGGAAAATAATTGTTGATCAGTTATGAGGATGTGTATGTTTATCCGTCAAGCGTGTTGTCATCAGCAATTTACCCCGTCCCCGTTATTAGAAATAACAGAGGAACAGTGTAGGAGTCGTATTCTGGTACTGCAGTGTGTCCCCAAAGAGGGTAAATTGCATATGGAATCCATAACACAAGTTTTGTATGATATCTATGCCGGTTGTTTTCTGCTGTAGCCGTAGAACTGTGTCCATGCATCCTCTATCGACATCCCTTGTGCTGTTGTGCAGCAATGCCCATAGTCAAGCACTTTGTCCTAGTAATGCTTGGGAAGATCTGCATGTGGTCCAGAGGTATGCTAATTGAGTAATGTGGTGTGTGAATACCATGTGGCAGTGGCCATATGTACTGGTGAAGGCACGGACCTAATATCGACGTCTGGGATTAAAGAAAGTGTCGTAATCACTGTCCGTAGCCTCATGTGGTGTGCGAGTGTCCAGAGCGCGGAAATGTAGGGGGCTCCTGCGAGCCACAGGGTCTCTCGCTAATGGAGAACTAATTGTTTATCGTAAGCAGAAGACCAAATGAAACCAATTTTGGTCTCGTCACTGATGGGCTGCAAGAACCACGCTTAATGAAGCTTGTAGACTTGGCCAACTTTGTGTCCGAAGATTAAATGCAATCGTTAATTGAAACAGTCGTCTATGTTTAGATGATATCTTTTTTTCCTTTTGAGAGTGATAAGTCTGTTTACCTGGTATAACTAGCCGAAGGTACTGGTCCTCATACCCATCCTCCTCCCTGCTATATTTACGAGTGCCAGATGCATGGCCATGAAGTATTTAAACCCCAGGCTCCCTCCACCACCGCCTCCCACAGCTAATTTATATTCTTTACGCCACGAACCTTACCCTAGTAAAAAATGTCACTGTAATTGTATCTATACAGTTTTTCGAGCCTTGTTTTTCGGTTTGTCTGAGGTAAATTTCCTCAGGGAAGGGGAGCTAGAGAGACAGTCGCTCACAGAGGCTCTCAGTAGAATCTGATTAACCTCTTGCTGGGTTCGAAAGAGCCGTTCCCTTGGACGTCACTCTCTCTTTCTCTCTCTCTCTCTCTCTCTCTCTCTCCCGTCCCTCTCTCCCTCTCTAAGATGCGCCAGCAGCCAGCCACCTCACGATGCCGAGGGTGGTCCTCCCACTGATTGGTATTAACGTTAATTGGGTCCCTCCACCGATAAAGTTGTTAACTCATTACGACGTTCTTCAGTCCTGGGTTGGCTCCCGTCCCGTCCACTCACATCAGTGTCTAGTCGAGCGCCGCGCTTTGCAGAAATATAGAGGATAATAGCTCTGCGATCGAAAGCAGTTCAAAAGGAAAAGAAGACGAGCCATTGCTGTGTTTCAGGGTGTTCCCGGTACAACCTGTTATTAGAAAAAGAGCAGAGAAACAGTGTAGGAATCGTATTCCACCACTTCAGTGTGCGTTGTCGAAAAGTGTAAATTGAGTTTGAAAACTCCACCAGAAATCTGAGCACCCCCTCCCTACTCCTCCGCCTAGAAAACGTTCTAGTAAAGATAAAATCTGGGCATACACTCCAATTTACCTTCTGACAAAATTACTGGATCAGTTGGTGTGTCGCAGGAGAGAGAGAGAGAGAGGAGCTCTTCATCCAGATCAACGCAGAATTCCCTCAGATAAGTGAGACTTGTACGCTGATGGAAAAATCTGGTTAATCCTCTCAATTCCCAGTGGCCTGGAATCCCATCAACACCCAATAGTTCCAGCAATTTGGAGGGCCTCCTTAAACATCCCTTTTCTCTCGCTGGCCGTGTTGGCTTGCGGTGTCATCAAAGCCAAGGATTCCTGTAAATACGCGAAGCACGTCCACCTCACCAGCTTACTAAGATTTAACGAAAGCCAAACATTTCCATCGACAAGAGATACCGTGACTGACCACCTAATCGGGTCATTATGGACTCAAGGAAGGTTTAGAGGATCAAACAACGCATTTACTTTCAATTGCCTTAAAAGGAAGAGAGGCGACGATGAACAGTACTGCCACACTGGAGGAAAAGAAGTACTGAAATACTTTAAAAGAAGTATGCTGATCTCCCCCTCAAGCTGCGGGATAGAGAGATTGATTGCAAACTTTCAACTTTTGCTTCGCTGTCTCGACAGGCAGGAGTCAGCTTACATTTGTTCACCAAATCTTCTAAAAACGCACGAATCCAGGTCATCATTGTTCTCTATCACCCGATTGTCAAAGGTCAAGCAGATCAGATCCTCTTATTTCAGATCCTTGAGGACTTTAGCTGTGTCTCCATCCTACATATTTCGGCTGCCCCGTTTCCAGCCTCAGCTCTCTCCCCAGTCAGCCCATCTCGGTCACTTCTGACCTAGTGCTCTACGAAAGCCTCGCATTAAGTGGTCATTACCTACCGATTCAGCTACCATCAGCCTGCCCAACACGGACTCCTTCCCCCATCCATGGACCTGCGGCCTGTCTATCTACCCAACTATCGGTACCTCTGGGATCTTCAGACCCACTTGCTGCGCCTAGGTAAATTGTCATTTTAGCTAAACAGTCTGCGAGAATTTGTTGATTGACTATTTGTGCTACTTTTCTTTTCCTTCACTTATATTTCATTTCTTGAACGGAAGAAGAGTTATTACTGGGAATACAGTCTGTTTTTCATTACTTCATGAACTTTCTAAACATATCTTCACTGGTAAAAGTCGAATCAACTCCCTATGCAACAGGTGAGGTCTGCCACTGCTTGTTAATTATTTCGTTGTTATCAGTTTATTAAACTGATGTTACTGAAGGTTTCAACTTGATATGGTGGTCAGGTAGTGCTTAATTGTTCCCTTAGGCCGGCGAAGAGAGGTGCGTCACCCTCCGTAACTACCCCGTAACAGCGAAAAAAAGATAATGAACGAGGAATGAGAAGAGAAGACTCATTAGCCTTACTGTGTATGTGTGTTTGGAGTGAAGTGGGGTTATGGGCAGGGAACGGTCTGTGTGCATTAGCATACATCAACATTCCCACCTGTAGGGAGAACTGTTTAAGTCTCTCGTGGTTCCCCGGAGGGCGACGCAACTTTCTCAGGATCCTCAGTAAATACAGCATTTCTTCATAAACATTTTATTTACATTTAGACGAGTTACTGGGCACAGTATTTTTGCTCTCGGTCTGAACCTGAGTACTCTCCCGGGAATATGAGTTTACATCACTCACCCATTACTTATCATAATTAGCAGAGATGTGAATATGAGTATGAGTACTTATGTTCCGCATGTCAGCCCGTCCATGGAAGAACGAGGAGTTAACGACTGTTGTCCATTAGTTCAGTCTCACTCGGCTGCTACACTCGGCCTAACACCCACGCGCTACATATTAATTCACACGCCTGGTCCACAGTTCACACGGCACACCTTTATGCATACTTGCCACTCTGCTCACACGCTGCATACTGAGCTCACCACCGCTAGCCGTCCAGTACATTCACGCACGCCCGGCTGTTGACGAACTTTTCCACACGCTTGGTCCTTAAATCGCACAGCTACACAGACACACACCTACACACATTTGGCCCCTCACACCCACACACACACACACACCCACACACTCTTTCCCTCAAATACACAGACACACACATTTAGACCAGCTCTTGTACACGTTTGATCCACCCGTTACAATCTCATTCACATTCACACAAAGTTGGTCAACCACCTACACACATACTTTACCCTGCAAAGCTCAAAGGCTAATCGCTTACGCGCACTTGGTCTACCATAGACCCAAAACCACACATATATACCATAACCCTACACAAACTCTCTTCCATCTAGTAACGATCTGTCCGTCTCTATCCACATCCACCACATCTCCCTCCCATAGGGTCATCCAAGCCTCTCCAATCCGTTCCGAACCAGTAGGCTCACACACATTGAACGTCTCTTCAGAATGTCGTAGAATATCCCCAGTAACGTTGCAAAAGCAGAATGATTAACAGGTTGCTTAGTACGTTTGCGTGCGCCGTCAGCTTTTAATGTAATGAGCGTAACACTCTCCCTCTGATCTTAGTCACGCAAACCTACCCGTTACCACCGTCTAGTGTGGCTGTTACGATTACTTATAATCTCATCTCTCGCTTCTCTGTAGGTCGATCTATATCAAGTGCTTACTGATGAAGATGTGCGTCCAGGAGCGTCACTGATGATGATATGAAAGATAATATGGAAATTATGGAAATTTTATTATGTAGGCACACGCAAGCTACCGTGAGGCAATGGTGGTAATGCTATTCCTCTTACATTTCTCGGATATATTTACGGACTGATGTTAAGGCAAATAATTTTTTTTTTTTTTTACGTTCTATTTTCCTCTATTGCACTCTTGTACGTGAAATGATGCCACAGTAGTTTTAAAATGAATTTCTATGAATTATTGGTAAAGCTATTACAGCAAAAGATTTTATACGCCAAAATAAAGTAAAATCACTTCTACTGCCGACAAATGCAACGTTGGTTGGTTGGTTGGTTGGGCTTTAGGCCTATCAACAGCCAGGTCCATTAAGGCCATCAACATCAAGTTACATCTACTAACCAAAAAATCATAAACTCCCTCTTTAGGCGTTAAGGATATTCCAATTCCACTTTCACCCTCACGATGCATGTGGCCCTTAATCCCATGGATATATGACTAGACATTTTCAATAGCTAGGACCACCTTAACATATATGCAACATTATGCTCCGTCCTGGGGACGAGTAGGTTTATATTTGCCACATCTCTAACTCTTCTGTATCCTGCATTCAATAACTCGGGATCAGAGCCGGCCTATGATCTTCGTAATATCCTCATTCCTACTAGGCTAAGTTCGCGGCCGGCCTTGAGTCTAGTACACTACTCTATTCTTCACCACGCAAACGTAAGCTTATCATCATCGAGCTATAGAGGTAATATTACCGCTTCGGACATGCAGCGAATTTTGTTAGGTTAGGTTAAAGTTGTTAGGTTAGGGCTTGGTTCGGTTGAAATTGTTTCCTGACCTTCATTTCTATCTTAAGCAGGTGGATGACCAAAATGGTAATTCTACCGAGCTTCCTTCACTATACTCCTTCGCACCACACCCTCGTCTTCATTGTTAAGATCATCATTATACCCTCGATACCGCTGCCCTTTGACCTAACCGTTTAGGGTGGGTTTAAAGTTTAACTTTTTCCACACACACACAAACACACACGGTACTATTAGCAATGTGTAAGATTTTCATTGATGCTATCGGCATCATTTAACACTTCTGCGGTTCGACTCCAACTCCCTCAAGGTTTCGGAGCCTCGGTGTGTTTCACACTAGCGCCAAACATGATAACAGTTTCGATAAATTGCGTTCTAAATGAGATGGAAATACTGTAATCATACCTTTGAAAACTGATCCAAAATTTCTCTTTAATAAACATTTACAAAAGAAAAATATTCCCCATGATTTCACAGGTATTAAAAGTAAAAATTGCATAACATGAATATTCAAAATATCATATCTTCTCTGCAGTCTATAGGAAACATAACTGCTCATTCATGGTGTCTATAGATTTTATGAACTTTATAAGGCATAAAGTAAAGATATGAAAATAATGCGGAAACAGCAACACTCACTTAAGTCCTGGGTCTCGAGGTCTCATTCAGTGTCTCACCTCTTGCGTCGAAACAAGTAAATATGCTTTCTGAGTTGTCTTTGCACCAGATGGAAGTACTTTAGGGTTATCAGTCAATGTTCTTTTATCCACTGGAATGTAAAAAGTTTTCGCAACAAAACACTGGGATAACACTGCCAAAAACTGGTTAAAAACTCTTGGACGAACACAGACACACTGCCTACATCCATTGGGTAGGACTGTTCACCCAGATTACTAGTATTCTTCAAGAGTCAAATGTTGCTACCAGCGCCGTCTGCCGGTTAAGTTAGTAACTTGTAAAGGAAAACGTGTAGAGAACGGTTAGAATAAATCAAACTAACCCCTTTAATATTCTTCATACGTCAAACATATACTTCATCTTAGGTTGGGTAAGGATGGACTACGTTAGGTTAGCTAAGTTGACGTAGGTCAGTTGTTGTTAGCAGGGAGGTCCCTACGGTGATGCAAAGGTCGGGAAGTATTACGTTTTTAAGGAAGACTCGGAACATTTCCCTTCAGTGGAGGGAATCAGTTCAGGAAGGAAGTTTGATATGCTTTCACAAGTCCAGGTTTTTCTTACCTTAGAATGCAAATTTGTGATTCTTTATTAGTCACACGTAATCATGAAAAATACTGAATGTGCAGCTAAAAATATTTTTATGTGGCTAGAACCACGTTATTCCAAAGTGGAGCTTTAAGATAGCTGAGCTAACAACTATGATAGATACCACATGACATAAGTCTGACAGAATAACGCTTTCTAAATAGATTTCCCTTAATTTGACAAATGTGCTAGCCGTATGATGGGTTGTCCAACCACCTGCAACGCAAATGGCACATATGAAAGCTAGAGATTACACAATATAACCAACATTAATCTAACATAACTTCCCCGTGTTCGCGTACGAAAACCATGAGAAAGTTCAGCTTTTTTAATGATTGTTGCTGTTAATACTATCGTTATCATTGCTGTTATCATCATCATTATCACTACTGTTTTCTACAATGCTACCATTATCATTCCTATTTCAATTATCTTGCCAAAGTTAAAGCTCCTTATCTGTAACGAATGAATGGCAACATGCGGCTGCTTTAAACTGAACGGAATTGAGTGTTAGTGGCCAACTAGATCATTTTAAATTCTTACATAATTACTTTATTATTTCCTCCTATTCCTTCATGAAAGCCACCCACCTCTACCCACTTTCGGTAAAAGATTCATAAAAAGATGTCTTATATAAACTGCCTTGGGGCCCTCCCATACGATATTGTTGAGGTAATTTTGTGTTCATATCTCTTTTCTTTTTTGTTAAGTGACATCAGACGTAAGGTCATTTAATGGATCTTTTTTTCCTATTTTATTTTCGTCCCCCCCTCCGGGTTAACGCAGTCGGGAGCACTAAACACTGGGCCTAGTGGGTGTGCACCCTCTTCTATGGGCCATAACGCAACCATGGGTAACCGTCTAATAGACATTAAGGAAACTATACTGCTTCAGGACAGAGCTGTTCTTATTGATGGCTATTTTGTCTTATGGTTGGTTGGTCGCGCGTTCTCAGCTTCGAACCCGTTTTCTGTTGGTAGTTGCATCACAAAAATCCGACCGCATCTCAGGTTATTTTGTTTTAGGAAACGACGCTCTGTGTTACTGCATATGATAAAAAGAATTAGAAAAAAAAGGGAGATTTGATATAAAACATCACAGATTATTGCTCGAGTTGCCGATTCAGTTGGAAAGCAGCGATTCCCACGACTGGTACATCATTTTCCCATTTAGCGTTTCCCAACACGTCTTCCCCCCATTCTCTTCGGTGGGGTAGATGGGGGAGGAAAGAGAGAGAGAGAGAGATGGAAACAATGAGAAACAGATATGAAGAAAGGATTGGTGTGGATGCATAGGACCAAGCAAAATACAGAAAGTGGATTCATGGCAAAAAAATAACGAAAAAGAAATGAAAATTAGTCACACAGTATATAAAAGTAATGGAGAGCCAGCCTTTACAAAGAGGTAAATATAGCACACAGTACGACTGAGATGAAAAAGACAGCAAAACCAATCCACTACAGAGAACACAAATGAGAAAACACACTTGTACCAGTTAAATCAGTGCTCTTGACTCACCAGGGACGAGGGAGGAACTACGCCATACTTAGAGTAGCCCAAGAATAACAAGAGTGGTCTAGAAACCCCAAGTTGACCGTAATATCTTTTATGTGTCCTGTTATCCCCATGGAATGACCAAAGGGGACGCGTGGACGTAGAAACAATGGCCACATAATGAGGAAAAAAAAGACTGTCGTAACCTTTCCAAATGTGGCCGAGGAAGTGAGAGACAATTGGCATTGTGGCTCCCACCGTACCCCTCTGTACTGGTCCGTGGAAGCGATGATGCGTTATGGCCCCCTTTTAGGATTACTTGTGCTCTGTTCCCCAACCTTTACCATAACTGGATTATTATTTAGGAAGTTCATTTGTTAAGGGACTTTTGCCCTGTCATCAGGTACCGGTCAAGCTGTAGAGAACACAAGGATCCTTTCCTTACTCTCCAAGTGTTTTCCTTCTTTGACTCCCAGGATCTTCTGAACTGTGGCTGCCTGTATACGCGTGAACCCGCAACAGAAGGTTTGAGGGCGGACTGCCACTTGAAGTCATAGGCCAAGCCACTTATGATGCTCAGAAGCTGGGCCACTACTGGTGGTCAATGGCCGGGACACCATTGACGTTAGGCATCAGGCCACCAATAGGCAGAGCTCCAACCTCTGCCAGGGAGTACATTTTGGGGCCACCGCTGGTTTTCAGAGACCGGACCAGCCAGCCCACCAGGTCAGAGGACAAAGCACTGTAGACATCGGGGCAGCGACCATGTTCAACCGCAGTCACGTACGCACTTGGAATTCTTCACTATTTGTGTCCATTCCGCACACACTGCTTCACGGAGCCATGAAACTTCTTAGGATCTATCCATTCTACCGTGTCATGTATCTTATATTATTGACGCATGATGTTCATATTCCATGAAATTTGGAATTCTGATGATTTGTAAGTTGAAGGACTGGTTATCTAAGAGAGAAGTTTCATCATTACAAAGGAATATCTGGCCCTATGGAGGAGAGGGCGCGTGGCCAGCTATTGGGACAATACTGGCGGTCGGCTGACCATCATGGCGCCCACTGCTAAGTCCAGTGTCAGTTTAGACTACCAATGAAAGTTATTCCCAGCTCCGTAAGTCGTTTGAGGTGACGTCCCATCGTGTTTTCTGTCCACATGTTTGTTTGAAGAACTACGATATGTTTAATGACTTCCATCAATTACTTCTGCAGGTAAACCATAATAAAGTGAATAAAACTGGCATCCAAGACGAATGTTAAACTAAAATAATGCAACGTATGTTTCTTCCTACGACGCCCATTTTACCAGGACAGGAGCTGAGCGGGGTGGGAAGAGGGAGGCAGGGGCCGCGTGACACGAGTCCCTTTCGGAGCTCGGGAATCATAATCACCCGAATGGCCAGCACGTGCCACGCCTACTGCACCCCAGACCCAGCTGCTACCCGATACCTCTTTTTTAATAACACTTTATTGACAAAATGCTGTTGCCATTACCTCCACTATTTAATGGCTTATTCAATCGAATGTCGTGCATAAAATAATTTGCCTGCAATTCGTTTTGTAGAGAACAAGTGTTGCTCAGAATATTTTGGGTAATTTGTAATCACACAGATTTAAGAAAGCATAATGTGCTGTCAGTATTTATGGTGAACTCAGGAAAGAGTATACGATTACTAATTGTGAACAACCCGAAAGCCAGTACACACTAGGTAACCAGTCACAGTCACTTAGCCACTAACTGCAACGCTAAGCGCTGACAGTCACGCAGCCACCGTGACCTGCAACACTAAGCACTCATAACCAAAGAAGCTAATAACTGTGACACTAACCCTTTCACAACCGCACAACCACTACTTACGGTTTGAAACACTATGAGCCATACAGTTAGGACCTACGTCAACTGCACATCCACTCCTTGTAGCAATATCAACGAGCAGCCAGAAACCCATTACATGCAGGACTAGTCAGTAACTCCAGTTCTTGCTGTACCGAACGCTTCCAACTGCAGCTCTAACAACATACAATCGCACAGGCATTACCTTTAACACCAATCGTTAACGAGGATACAACACTACCCTCACTGACCAATAAAAAGCGACATTATGGTTCCTAATGAATGAAAATGGGAGTCTCTACTGCACTGTACTGGCCGAAATCTAGAAGACTTAAACTACTACTTTCAGAACCACACACTGTTTTCCTTACGAACTACTGTCTTACTTTTTGATTCACTTTTGCTTTGCCTAATGATCATTCCACATGATCAGTTCATGAGTTACTGATAGCACCACATACCACGAGACCATCTAGGAGTAGTGTCAGCACCATTAACCATGGCTCCACCCTGGAGTTAACACCAGCACCACTAATCACCACCCCACACTGGGGTTATCTTCAGCAACACTAACCACCTCCCCACACTGGGGTTATCACCAGCACCACTCCTCCGTCAGCTGACAGCCGCTCGCGCTGCTAATCCAATCAAACAATTGATGATAATGGGCCATAGGTGTCACCCTCCCGGCGCTTATCAAAGGAACAAAGGCTCGCAAAACTGACGGATTATTGCCCTCCCTTTCTTCACCCTTTCCTCTTCCCCCCTTTTCCACACCTCCCTCCTTCCCTCCCTCGTTTACTCTCGGTTTGTTTCTATTTTCTCTCGATCGCTCTCTCATTTTTCTTCTCTTTTGTTCTCATCTTTTATTAACGCCTCTTTCCTTGTACGTTTATTAACGGGAATTCTGTTCTCTTATTTCATATTCGGTATTCTCTTAAGTTTCGTTTTAATCTTTTGTCTTTGTATTCTTTATCTTTCCCGCCATCATCTGATTTCCTTCAGACTCTCCATTGTTATTAACCACAGTACACCATAGACAGTGGTATATGTTACGTACATCTCTTTGTTGACCGAATTCCTCTAGATGGTCAAGAGATTCTCATGTCAGAGACAGATACACATTTTTTCCCGCATATACGATAAACCGTAATAATATCGTGCGGTATTATATAAACACCATCTAAACCAGACCACTAGAGATGTTTCACCACGGCAACCCGCAGCACCAGGAGCCGCCTCCCAGTCTATGGCTACAGAGCCACTCCTCCCTTCCCCTCCCCAAGACACGAAAATCAACACTCACTTACTCCCTCTTAACTCATCCTCCAACCACTTATCCGGCCTCAAATCCACTTACCTACACAAACAAACGAGGCTCGAATGACCGGTCCTTTGACAGTCGCGGAAATGTGTAGAATGGATTCATAAGAGGCTTATCTGTTAATCTTTTTAAGTGACCACAGCGTGTGTGCATAATCGGTATCTCGTCAGATTAGGATGGTGATTGGGGGACTGATATAATCAGTGATTATGGGAAGTTGCATGTTTGGTCTGTGAAAATAAACCAAGAAATAGTCCATCACACTTATCTAAAAAGTGAATTTTACCAAATTTTGGTAGATTTTCGAAAGACCGTAACGATGCAGCAGCAATATCTTTGTGTGCAGTGTACAGCCACATCGACTGATCCCGTGAGGAATTGAAGTGGTAAACTGCGTGCCAGTGGGACGTCAATATTCCTCATGTATTATGTCATAAAGAGCAGGGTGTTCCACGCGGCGTATCCTCCTCGCCCTTTACACTTCATAATGGCCTGTGGGTCACTGTGTATAAGGAAGAATACGGCATGTAATGCCCCCGCCGAAAGCGCCCGTGAGGTTGGGGTAATGGAAGAGAGTTTAAAAAGGGGGAAAAAAAAGAGGTGTGACCAGTTTGTCCTTTTAAAGTCACCGCCGCGCGAGTGCTGGAGATGAATCTGCTGACGGTCTGGAATCCAGAAGTAATGGAGCCGTCTTGTAAGGCCTTTGAAAGTGTTTATTGGTAAACAGCTGAGAAGAAAATTAATGTGTGATTTTGTGTATAAAACATTAGATGAGTTTATTCATTTTTGCCTGAGACGGTGTACATCATTCCAGGCTTTGAGTGTGTGACGCTGGAAATGCTCCGTAAAGTCAAATTATTGTTTCGTTGAAGTGACTGGAAAGTCGCTGGTCGGGTCGCCCATCCCCGGCCAGAATTGTGCTGTGAATGCCCAGCGAAGGGCAGCTGCCCAGAGCCCTCCGTATTCACACCAATGTTTGGAAAACTATCGTTCATTTCCTCTGTGTTTCAACCGTTTATTTGACTCGGGTGAGTTGACGCTCGCTTTGATGCGCGAACGGAAGATTCGGCCGTGTAGTCGAACGTTTCTGGAGTGTGAGACTGGCGCTCGATTGCTCACTTAAACGTGTATTATCCGAGACAGCCTTGAAATGCCTCTATAAACGACTCGGTACAATGCCGGATGGAGTCCAGTTGTGCCCGACAATGACGGATTTGAGGCTGATATTCTGTTTATGAAGGTCACCGCCGGCTATTGAGGGCAGCCTTCACTGTTTATTTTGTTACGTTGGCGTCGAACCACACCTTCCGAAAGTTGTGACTATTTATTTCATTCAGACGCAAGACGTGGGATGCCTTTAGCTTGCCAGAAGACTTTATGATTCTTCTGTATATAAAATCACCGTGTATATCTCATCGCACATATGCTCATTTGATGGAGCTTGTGCATAAAACTGTTTCCAACTTATTTTTCCTGGTTTGTGGGATCGCTTTGAGTTAATGAATAGACGGAAATCAGTTATAAATAATTCCTCATGGAAATTACAATATACACTTACTCAGCACTTTGTCCTAACCCTCTGAAGACCATATTCATATCCACCACCCGCAGGCCACACCGTAACCCGTGCCCCTCTGCCCTCTCGCCCACATTCCACATCATTCACCACAGACAGCGTGAAAGCCATTCCCTTCCCTAAAGAGGACTGGAATAACTCCTTTCACTCATAGTTCTTTTCCCCTTACAGACGATATACGTCTCCTCTGTATGCCACCATCTCTCCAGGTAAACTAGACCATAACCAGCCTCTCTACTGCCGCAGGTCACGGCGGGGTGAACCAGTTGGGCGGAGTGTTCGTGAACGGGCGTCCGCTCCCGGACATGGTTCGTCAGAGGATCGTGGAGCTGGCCCACAACGGCGTCCGCCCCTGCGACATCTCCCGCCAGCTCCGCGTCTCCCACGGATGCGTCTCCAAGATCCTCTCCAGGTAGGTACTTCGGTTGACCGTGGTCCTAGTAGTAGCCGTTACTAAGTAGTAGTAACGGTAGTAGTTGTGGTAGTAGAAGCATTGGCTATACTAATGATGGAAATGACAGTAGCAACAATGGTATCAGTTCTGCTAGTAATAGTAATAGAGTGATCATGAAAAATACGAGAGCCTAGAAAGGTAAGTTTCTTATCCATTTTCTCACACGAAACCAAACGTTTCTGCAGACGGTTGTAAGAATCTCTGGTGTACTGAATAAAAAGGGCATTCAAAGAGTGATAAAGCCTACATTAAGAAGTTCACTTTGGTTGTAATAGGGATATTCAAACAGCAGTTTCTACGAGTTTGAGCTCGATACGGCCGTGGTGCCGAGCTGCTATGTGGTAACGAGGGGCCGTTAACGGAAATAGGTAACGGGGGCGATGATGATGCAGGATCTCTTTCCTTGGTGCCCGATGAGGTCTACGTGATAGTTGGAAAGAGTTGGGAGGATTAGTGCCTCTTGACAGGTAACGTGAGAGGGGCAAAGCACTGAATGCCGATTTCTGTATCTTTTCTGGTAGCTCCTGTTGTGTGGTGGATAGGGAGGATAACCAAGCTGATAAAGCATATGTCTACATGAATGGGTGCTAATAACAGCAAAAGTGAAGCCAGAAATTCCATGTGTTACAGCATAAGTACATCAACCATCCCCTTGAACTCGAGTCCTCCTTTCCTAACGCTTTTCAGAGGCGAATATCTTTATTCGGCGAATGAAGTCAAAAAAGTCAGACTAACTCCCTATTGTGTCGCTACAATTAACATCTGAGAATGTTTCTCTTCAACTGATTTTCTCTAGACTAGTGCCCCGGATGGATTCCTTCCTTTATTGGTCTTGATAAATATCCGCGCATCCGATAAAAAATACTATCTTCAGTGTCGCAGGATCCAAGGCCAGCGGTAAGGCGCATCGTAGCTTGCAAATCTTTCAGAGATAACCATTTGCAGCCCCTGAATGCATTCGCAGTCTCACTTTATCACCGATGGAAAGCAAAGTGCTTTTTGCAATCCACAGAACTTTGCTCTACCTCCGTACTTTGAGCCATGATATATTTGTAAGTATATTTTCATATACGCAACCACATACTTGGTCCTTTGGATCACTGAAGTAAAGGCGAAATTTGCCCAAGCAATTTCACGCGGGGAAGAGCGTTGTGTAGGTAATTCACGGTTAATTTTGATTCAGTATTCCTGAATTTCACCTGTATATAATAATCTGGAGAGTGATGATCTTTCTATAGCACATTTTGCTTTAAAGAACTATGGTGTCAGGGTGCTGTGACGTAAGTGTGATGTTGTCTGTATGCATATGAGAGGTCCAGATTTAGACAAGGAAAGGAATCTCTCACTATCCTCTACAAACCATGCGTTCTTTCCTCCCATTACAGCGCTTCACCTGCCTGATCACCTGCCTTCCTGGAAACAAGCGTAACAAAACTGCAACCTACACAAAATAAAACATTCAAGATAATCACTGGCTGCCTAGTAACCATAAAATCTCAAATCCCAAACAGTGAAACAAAGATCCACCCAGTACAGTCCCACCTCAACACTCTCGGCACTCAATTCTACGTAACAGCGCTCGTTCCCCTCCCATCCAAACCAGTCTATAACGAACCACCAACCCCCAGGTAGAACCTAAAAAGCTTACCCCTGTCTCACACTCCAGTAACCTCCCCCCAGCAAACAGAGCATTGACAAAACACATTTCTTAAAAAGTCAACATTTCCTTATGTCGTCAATACCTTAGAATTTCTCTGACATTATACAAGAATTTCTTTAGATCTCCACAAGTCCTCTTGTGTTTCAGTCCTATTTTTTTGAACGAGTAAGAGACAGTGAAATAGTCCTCATATTTTTCTGAAGACTTTCAGTCGTTAATTTGATGCCAAAGTGGGTGCTCTAAGTGGCACCTGCTAACCACCAACAAGGTTATGGCTGTTGAAGTGATGATACATCGTTGTGACGCAACAACATCCGTCAGAGCGTTACGTGTCTCATGCCAGCGGCACCTCTGATCAAGAGCTGAGTAGCGCGGGCGTGTGGACCCGTGACCTCCCCTCGCTGTAGTACTGACAAGACAAACGCCAACGCCGCCTCCGGCATTGTTCTACCGACCTGATGACAGTGAGCAGCCATTTATTTCTCTCTTCAGTTAACAAGTGAGTTCTGACACTGATATAATGGATGCGCAACTACACACGGCCCGTACAGTTCGTGATGAGGGACGACTTTTTAAAGGCATTCTACTTATCGAAGGTGTATCATTACCCGGATGACTACCGTGGACTGACTGCTGATTTCAGATAAAGGCGAGAAACTTGCCTGTATGTCCGCACACCTTGGACGGCTTCCTTCTCCCTTTCCTACCCTTATTCTGACCCGTTATATGGCCTGGAGGAGACGAGACAACGAAGGGGTCTATGCAGAAGAATGGCCAGTAACGAGTGAACGGAAAACGAAGAACAAAATAGGAGGCAGCGCTGAAGAAGCACCGTAGATAACTTGCCCAGCCTCATTCTGGGCTCACGGGAAACGAAGAACGAAAACAGACTCGATTTTCACAGATTCCGCCTGTACTTTTTTGGGGATGTAGATTATAAGATTAGTCTGTTCTACTCCTGATCACTCCAAGCGGTTGATATGTCCTCCCATCTCCGATGTTAGCTTAAAAGAACATGCGTAAGGTGGCAACTACTCTCAGAGACGCAAAAAGTGTTGTAGATGAGTTGGAAAACAGTCCCTGATATCATCCCGTCTGCTACTTTTAGATATACCTGCCGCTAAGAGACGTAGCCATTGTGAGAGGGGCAGTAGAAAACGAGTCAGGTGGGATACGTGGGATGGTTAGTGAGTGCCAAGGTGTAGCTGTCAAGAGAGGGCCACAGCGTGATACTAAGTGCCCTCCCATACACCACATGACACATTATGTAATAGGTATGAGAAATATGGCGACGCACTAGAGCCTCGGGAGACTCGCTATTTCTTTTCGTGTTGAGGTGTCAGATGTTGGACGCGTTGAACGCTCCTCGACTCATCATCCATCAGCGGGCCGCAGCGGCCGCGTTCTTTCGAACTTCCTTAAAGAGTTTGTTTTTTGTTACCATCGTTTAATTTTGGAGATTTCATTTTTCTTATTAAGTTAATCAAGTAAATTTTCCTGAAATAGATATTATTGTCAAAAAACATTTCATAAAGTAAAAAAAATTAGCCATTGTATTGCAAATCTCATGCCCAAATAGAACCTAAGGCACGATGACACCATGGAACAGTTGTGATGCGAAATGAAAGATACTTTTGCAATCATCCTGTAACGTACTTGTACGATTATAAAAAAAAAAAGTTCGTAGAAGATTTTTCAAACTAATGATTGAGAGAAAATCAACGCGACGTCAGTGTGATATCTCGGTCTCGAATCTCGGGATTCATCTTTGGTGATGACACCAGCCTTAGGAATCTCCTTGTTCAGACGACAGGAACGGATCGGAACAAAAACTGGCTCGCACGTAGGTGGTCTTGTTCGTTTTTGTGGGCAGAGAAGATGATTTTGTCCGCGGTGCCAGTGCCCACACCGGTAACAAAGTGTTCTTTATGTCCGAAAGTAATGAAGATGGTTAACTCTTAGGGGCAAAAGAGGCTTGCTACTATGTGGTATAGCGATCGTCCCTTGTGCAAAAGAGTGATTACTGGTGGAAGGTGGTCTTATCCCAGTTGCTGCAGGGATGGTATCCCGTGCCGATTACAGGGAATCTTGTCAGTGTTTCATAAGGGCCCTCTGCTAGAGGGAGTTTTCTTTGTGCTACAACGAGTGTCTTGTCTTCGTTTCACAGGTGATTGTTTTAGCTGCTACAGAAATTGAACCTTTCCATTGCCATGAGAGGAAAATGATACCACTACGACTGGAGGGATCCCGTCACAACTGAAGGGGTTTTTGTCTTTGTACAACTGGAGTAGAGATTTTGTTGTGTTCCAGAGAGACTAGAATAGGAAGCGCAGGGAATGCTCGCTCTCTCTGTTTTTTTTGTCGGAGCAGCTGATGAGGACAAGAGCTTCGTTCTTTTATCCTTACTCGACCATTACAACTTCAAAGAAATATGAGTCAGCTTTTAGCTGTTTCAGTGTCCAGGCTGACACTAAGTGATTTAAAGGAATGCGGATTAGATGCCCATTTTCCAGGGACCCCTTCAACCCCTTCTCCCCCATTATCGCCCAAGCTCCCCTTCCCCACATTAATCCCAGCCCCCACTCCCCACCATGACCCAAGCACTCACTTCCCACAGTCGCCCCAGGTCCTTCTACCTACCTCCACTCCAGTTCCCTCTCCCCATCTTTGCTTTATCCTATTTTCCTCACCCTAGCCCTTCTCCTCTCTCCCATCGTTCGCCCAAGCCCATTTTTCCTATCCTCGCTCCAGCCTGTTTCCATTTGCACCTTAAGCATTCTCCCAATCTTCGCTCCAGACCCCACTTCCCACCCATGTAGGTCCTAAGACTTTCACCTCAACAGAGCCCATTCACTTTCGTTATGTTCTTACCACATACCCACCTTCCAACCAAGGCCCACCACAGCTCATCTTATAAGATGTGCATCGGTTAGTGAGTGACTAGAAAAGGCATAATAAGACTAATGACACTTTTGCAAAATTACGTTTTCTTTTTCTTTTTTTGGGTGGCTGTGTATTGATGGTAAGTTTTGTTCTGTGTCCAGTGTATACTGTAGATTTCTTTTATTCAAATAGTGACTTTAACCAATCCTCTCAAAGAGTATTTTCTTCTCATTTCATAGAAAACCAACTTGTATTAGACAAGTTATCAGTGTATACTCTCCGTAGCCTAACCACTTCTGTCTAACACACTAACCAGCTAATAACACCAATGGCTTGTGGGCTATGGTGACGGCGGGATCCAGATGAACACTAACCCGAGTTGATGGAGTTCAGCTGAGCCGCACACACACACACACACACGACATTCCTTCTTGCAGGTACTATGAGACGGGATCCATCAGACCCGGTGTCATCGGCGGGTCTAAGCCCAAGGTGGCCACACCCACAGTGGTGGAAGCCATCGCCAACTACAAGAAACAGAACCCCACTATGTTTGCCTGGGAGATCCGGGAGCGGCTTCTGGCAGATGGCGTGTGCGACCAGGAGGGCGTTCCATCTGTCTCCAGTATTAACAGGTGGGTGAAGGCCAGCACTGACTAACCCATTACCCGTCGTTCTCTTCTAGATATTACGAGACCGGCAGCTACAAAGCCGGTGTCATCGGCGGCTCCAAACCCAAAGTAGCGACTCCTATGGTGGTGGAGGCAATTTCTAGGTACAAACGGGAGAACCCGACCATGTTCGCCTGGGAGATCCGAGACAGGCTGCTTGTGGAGAATGTTTGTACCCAGGAGAACGTGCCTTCCGTGTCCTCCATCAACAGGTAACGTCGGCTATAGATTGGAGACCCACACCCTGCACTGTGAAGTCTACTTGCCTGCCTGTTGTGGCCTATTTAGTATCTGCCTTGCACACATAGCATCAAATTTGCTTTTTGTTTATGTGGCCAGCCTGCACATTCCGTAAACGTCATCTCAAGAGGCCAGCGTTTTCTTGCACCCATTTGTGTATGTGTTTGTAGTCTGCCTAGCGGTTGTGTGGTTTCAATGAACTGTAGAAATTGTAACAAGCACTGTTTCCTATTTATATAGAACCTTCAACTTCCATGCACCCGGATCTTTTCACTTAGATCTAGCCTTATTGCACCTAATATAGTACGTTAGCACAGGTACTATAAAAGTCAGTACATGGCTGTGCTTAATCCTGACAAAAGCGAGACGGGAAATGCCTTGGCCTGCAACTTCTCAAATCTGTAATCCTATTTAGCTTTCAGTTGTTTTTTTACTATATCATGATTAGATGTTTGATGTTGACGAGAACTTGGAGAAGAATCCAGACAATACTACATACCCAAATAGGGTTATTGGAATATTCTCTAGCATGACAGAACAGAAATAGCTCCTTTGTGGTTAAATGATAAAAAATTGCCATAATGCTAACACGTCTTAAGAACAAGAAACAAATCATCTGCTTTCGAAGGCCATGTGGTATCTAGGAGGAACTGTGTGTGTGTGAGGCCAGTTCCCTGTATTGTTTATGAGCGTGTTTCAGGTTGCAGCAGTGTTGGGACTGCAGAAAAACATAATCATGAATAACCTACTCAGCCACGGTAAGGCGCTATTGTCTTCTTAAGCTAAAAACCTGATTTCTGAGAAAGTGCCAGACAGCTCCACATGAAAGACGCTGGTTCGTCTCAGCAGTGGGGAGGCAGTTAAGACTACGACTGTAAGTCGTTGGTAGCGACATCAGTAGCAGTAACTCAGAAGCCCCGAAAGTCTTAGATACATTATTTTTGACTGGAATTGCAGAGTTGTTTCAGTTGGTCGATCGAGTCTCTCAAAACCTCCACATAAGAGTTTCCCTGAAGAGATGTAAAACTAAACGAAAGCATATTTTTTATTCATAACTTCAGTGTCTTTATATTCAACACATCCACCAACATAGCAAGCGTTTCAAAGGAACATACAGGGGCCGGTAATGAAGCCCTTATCTCAGGTCGCACCAGGACTCGCATGCTTGTTGTGACAATAGCTGATTGTTCGTAAAGTCCATTCAGGCTAGCTCCATGGATTATGAATTGTCTCTCAGCCTAATGCTTTAAGGGCAGATCAGCCCTATGTGTTTGTTGATGAGTCTGGTTATAAACTGCAACACGATGATAAGTGGTCTTTGTTTAATATGGAAATGACCCTCTAATAATCCTTCTCCACATCCTTCATTAATAATGCATATAGGGTCAGACGACCCTCCTATCCCTTTAGGGCGTCCCTTGCCTACCTACCTTGCCAGCCATCAACTCGATCCTTGAATTTGCCTCGGGCGAAAAGTATTTCGATGAACATTTTCTCTCAAACATTGATCATGGAGCCTGACTAAACACCGGCCGGAAAGGCAGAGTGACATAATGCAAAGTTACTTCTTTTTCTGGTGTCTTACGTGTCAGCCATCACTCACAGGACCCAACCTCATCAGAGGGTTGATGGCGTCGCTCAGGACCTCATTCAGTTCTCCTGGGCGTCTAAAAGCTGCCGTTTGGCCCCACAAATAGGGACCATTCTCAGCCAGGAAACCTTCCCTCATGTGAGATGATGAAGCCTGTTTACGTCTTCTCGGACGAGATGACATTCAAAGCAAGTGTGTTGAGGTAGCGGCTGTAGAGAGAAACCCGTCGAGAACCAACCATAGCGATGGAACAGACCAGCGTCGCCCTAATCATCCATCATCTGTCTAATCACTCTCTTCTTTTACCCAACCGGATAGAAATGCATTATCTGTGTGCCTCAATGCTTGGTATCATACGCAAAAAAGAAATAGAGAGATATAAAGATAATCAGAGGGAAGATGGGCGATGATAAAGCCGAGTAAAGCAAAACAGCAACGCCAACAAAATCGAAGGGAAAGGCCAGTAAAATAAGTGTCACTCCGTCTGGGCTGAGACGCCGCCAGCGTGACGACGTCTTTACTTTCCTGAAATCGATGCTCAGCCGTTTGATGAGGTTCTTAAGACCTGGGCAATTGTATAATGTGATCTGATTCTTGGTTTCATCTGTCCCAAAGGGACGTTCTCTTAAAACCCAGGACCTGTGCTAAAGTGACTCACTTTGCTCGATCTGTCTCTGCTGTGATTTCGATTCTAAAATGATAGTACGATTTACGGGATCAATGATTTTACTCTTAATATATTCTTCTCTTCCTATTAATCTTATTAAGAAAAGCAAACTTAAAAGAAGATTTTAACAGAACATTTTCAGTTTCGCTCCAGCGTGTACAGGAAAAAAAGAGGAAGGAATAAAAGTTACTGGAGCGAGTAGCACCGGAAATCCTTTTCACCGCAAAACACTGAGCGTGAAGGCATCGCAAAATCTGGTGCTTTTATATGTTTATCCATCCAGTGATCATTTCAGTTATAAAGCAAATCCTTTTATAAATGTCTTTTTCTAGGAACCTAATCAAGATCTAAGTTACTTTCTCGGGGAATTAATATGGTATCCTTCATCTTGATCCTCGCGTTGGGAAAACTTGCAACATGCGTAGATGAGGATTAGACTCCACATACGACCAAAACTTCTCTTCCTAGTTTGAGGTCTGGATTAAGGGCCCATCAAACGGGACGCTCTTCATATCATCGTTCTCAGATATCCCTTCAAGATGGGAAAGGGGAAATTCTACTCGGGGGTTTTGGTGAATTATGGAAGAGCAGGAGAACTTAAGAATTCGAACATTTGGTTCTTACCTGTGGTCACTTGACTTGCTCCTGTGTGGATAGGCACATCTGCGTCCAAAGACGACCTTGTTATGTATTCTCTCTCTCTCTCTCTCTCTCTCTCTCTCTCTCTCTCTCTCTCTCTCTC